>JARHVA010000465.1:3122500-3400000 GCA_037957365.1 Torreya grandis | reverse complement strand
TTAAGAACCTAGGGCTTAAACTCCATAACACTTAAAATTTAAATCATTTGGTGACTCTAACTTACTTCAAACATATATTTTAAAATGCTAGTGTACCATTAGGGTTTCCATTCTTATTTCCATAATTTGCTTAGTTTTTAGTTTGCAACCTTTCATCATGATTATCATGATAGATGCCATTATCTACATTTTGGAACAAAGTCTTGTGATTTGTCTTGGATGAATATTACCTACCATTTGTATAATTATGCACACTATGTCACTCCTCTCATGGATCATGTTAGAACTTAGCTTATTGCACACATTGGCCCCCCTCATCGTGTACCACCCTTCTATGGAGAGCATTGTTGCATGGCCCATTATGGTTTACCTTTGGTTACTATTCAATGATAGAGAGCTTTGATGAATCCTTTTGGTCCTCTTCCACCTAGACCCATTGATTACCTTCACTCACATTCCACATCTACTACTCTCCCTCGATAAATAGTAGATCTTACTATTTGAGTTATTACTAGATGGAATCAGGTGCCTCCTTATCCTATATAAGAACAACATAATCTAATAATCCCTCCTCATCCCCAAAATAATACCATGAGATCTAAGGATCAACATAGATAATATGATATTATGGATCAATTGAGAAATATACCAACTAATATTTCTATATTGAAACTACTTCAAAAGGAAACTTTTTTCAAAGATATTCCAATTTAAACACTCAATCATACATCTTTGCCTCGTGATACCAAGCCAACATATTTTTCATTTATCATGAACACTGTCAAATACATTGAGGATGTCATCTATTTTTCTAATAAATATTTTCCTTCATAGTTAATTATTGATCATAATCTCCCACTATTCATTCAGGCACAAATCAAAATTACTGATATTAAATGAGTTATAATTGACAATGTTTTGGGAATTAACATATGTAACCTCACATTCCTATAGGCTATGGGTGTTGACACAACATCCATTCAAAATAAATATAAGAACATTAGAGGTTTTTATGACATTCCTTGATAGGCATTGGGCACTATTACATTGGATATCACAATTGGGCCAAAAATAATATCCACATAGTTTTAGGTGATTCCTAATAATTTTCAATATAATTTATTACTTAGGAGATCTTTGATACATGCCATGGAGGATATATCATCTACCTTTCATAGATGTTTCAAGTTTTTACATGATGTATACTTATACAGTTGCCCAGCTAATAACTAATGATTTATATATTTCAGTCACAGAGCCTACCACCCAAAGTGCATCTTCATATGGGAAACCTCATGTTATCATAGAGTCTGCACCTCAGAAGATTATGATAGAGCATATGCATACATATGATGTTTTGAAATCTACCGTCACTATTCCTACACCCATTCTAGGTCCTTTTACAACACAGTTACCTTCACCCATAAAGGCAAAGGACACTCCTACAACACAATTATCCCAACCCACAATAGATGATGGGATCCTCATAGCACAATTACCATTGCTTGTTAATTTAGAGGAAGTATACATTAAAAACTCATATACAAATTCCCAATCCACTAAAGAGGATGATCCAACACCCATAGACATTGATGATTATTTATGTGGATTGAGCTTCACACTAGTGGGCCTCACATAGTACAGAGATGATTTTAATGCACTCATGCATTTTTCCACACATTCAAAACCACTTGTTCATAGTCCTACAACTACAGGCCCATCCACTCACTTACATTTAGAGATAGATTCCTATATACACTTAGTACATATGGTTACATCTATGGATATTGAACCAGTTATATAGATTCAGGTGGGTAGCTCACAAGATAAACCACATCAAATTCTAAAGATATTACTTGACAAAGGATTTATGGAATTAACCACAATTCATCATAGATTTATCATCATATTTTCATAGCATAATGGTATACCTTTTTTTCATTTTCATAGGCTTACAGGACATGATACAGATACATGCTCAACATTACAGAAGAAGTTGAATATGTTCAAGGCTCAGGGCACCATTCAGATTACATAGCCTCCACCTCCACCAATACAGGGATAACAATAGAATATTCATTGACACAAATATTCATGGAATGATCCCTTGATTATCTAAGTTTTCATCCAAGATTGATACATCCCTCACATTGTTATAGGTAAGGATTCAAATCCCAACACTTGCACTTCCACATTTTTAAAATAACATAACACATAACCAGAGTGAGCTATAGCATGTTGTAAATTGTTATTATTCCTTAGGACATATCATAATAATAGTTGAATGTGGCCCAAAGGTGGCCAACACATTACTCTTCATCATGAGCACATGCATTCACATATAGGTTAAACTTGGAATTACATGGTTATATGTAATGGATGCCATAATTGATTATATAGATAGATGCCTAAATTTAAATCATGACAGACACATAATTTACATTTACACTATGGCTCATACCAAAATAATAGATTTTGTATAGATACCCCATGGTCTAATGTGGTTTAACTTGGGATTGCACAGGAGGCTTCTTACACAGTAGAACAAAATGTTATTCAGATGCACATAATACAAATTAATGCCAAGGATAAGGCTACAATTATATAGATATCATGGTATCATGATGATGATGATGATGATGATGACGATGATGATGATGATGATGATTAATTTAAGTTTGGGTAGATTAAGTATCTGACATTGGATGACCTCCAACTAGATCTGCCATTTGATGATCCACATCCCATATATCAACTCTTAGGTCTATAGAGACATTAAATTTCATTCGTATATTATCTCATTTATTTACATCATTTACTTATACATAGATTACATCTAGAGAATTAAAAAATAATATAATAGTCTAAAACATTAAAATATTTTCTCAAAAAATTTAAATTATAGATTTATGCATTTCCATGTTTACATTTCTTATACTTGTTAGGTACTACATATGTAATCTTTATTAGTGTATTCAGTTTTGTTAAACATACATGCTTCACTTGTTATTTTTGAGTGTTCTCATATGCTTACAGGACCCAGGTCCACCACATAGATCCATATTTGCCACTATCTACCCTCTAGGGAAACATAACTAGGTTCCTCATTTTACACATTCTCCCATTTGGGGGAATCCTATACATAGTTTTGATTTCTAAGTTATATATTTCTATGCTCTTTATCACACATTTAACATTGTTTATACCTTGATATTGATCATCCTACACTACACAAATTATTTTTTGACTACTACTACTCTAAACTCAGTTTATGTACATCTTTGCTCTTATACAAATTTTTACCACATATTTGTGCATACTTTAATTTCTATCTTTACTACTTTAAACTTGATTGTGTCACTATTATTCTACATCTATTCAAGGGCATTTGAATATTCCATATTGTATGGTTCTACACCACTTATTTTCATTGTATGTATGCTTCATACATGTGCCCATGTCTTTATGTGTGCAGACATTTGAACATGTCCTTCCATGTGGATTTATGATGCCAACTTGCTTACTATTTGCATATGTGGACATTTGAACATGTCCTTTTATGTATTACTTTCTCAAATTTAGTTACAAACTCCAATTTTATATTCCATGAGTGACCTCATCATTTCCCATTTCTCCCTAGGTGCCTTGATGGATATCATGTCCTATCCCTTAAGTAGTTAGTTTATTACTTAGATTTTCTATCCATACACATGATTACATTATTATATCTATCTTGAAAACCTTGTGAATGCTAGATCTAACATACATCATATATTACCAATTTATTCTTAGATCATATTACATTCTGATGTCATGCATACACATTATATTGGTTCATTACACAAATATCATATATGCTCAGGCTAACACATATCATGTAGAGTTTTTTTATTTTGAGGATAGTTCTTACATAGGTTCAACAACTCCAATCAAAAGAGGGGGAATTCACACAAATTTCTCATAGAGATCAGACCATCTGAGTGAACTTAGAATACTATTTTGAGCATGCAAGCACAAAATATAGAGCTCAGGGTCAGGAAAACATAGTGGAAAATAGTGAGATAGAGATTATAGTCAATTTGGTAGAAAAAATAAAATAGTTGGACACTAGAACTGAAAGTGGATACTGGCATTGTATTAATGCCATCCAAGGTATGATGGTACTATCTAGTATCTCCAAAAATAGAAAAATCTAGATTTTCTATAAAATTACAATAGGTACAGTTTAGGTTTACATAGATTAATTTAAAAATTATCAATTTTTGCTTAGTTTTGCATAAAATCATACCAGTTTGCTTAGATTTGGTGAATAATGTGTGGCATGATCACTCCCATTTAAATTTCAAATATTCATATACATATTATTACAACTCAATTCATAATCCATATGCATAGATAACAGAGTTAAGGGTATGTGCATGAAATATTGTTTTTGTATGCTCATTTTTGCATCATTTTATCAAATGGAATGGTAAAATCCATTTAATTCTCTACATACAGACACCATTTTCACTAATTTATATCAAATTTGATGCCTTATTTTATCTGTAGTGGTTAGCATTATCAAGTAGTTTGGTAGGGGGCACCAAGAACAACAAACATGCACTGATGCCCAACTGTTAGGATCTTGCTCTCCACAAATAAGAGCACATATATGATTACCTTGTATTAGCAACTAAACACGGAATTATACTAGAATGAACAAGTAACTAGAATTCACACAAATAGCACAGAATATGAGAGACAATACACTATCTTGTATTAATACTCATCCATGAAAGAAAATACAATAAATAAGATGCCACTTCTTCTCCACACCTCTTCAGAAGCTTCCCACACTTCAAGTGTACACAGTAATTTTCTCCAAGAGTTCACTCTCCTACCAAAAATGGTCCCAACACACAATTCACACACAAAATTGGTGTTCACCTCTCCAACTAGTCAGTAATAACCCTGCCAGTACACAAGTACTCAAAAGTACTTCAAGTAGATCTCAAATGATCTTACTTACACATGTAGATCTTCTAATGTGGCCTTGCACACCTGCTGACCAAGATCCTACAACTGGAAGAAATCCTTTTCTTGCCTTAATTACAATACATGCCAATGGGTCTATAAATAGATCCCAGACTTAAACAATAACTTAGACTTCTAATTTACGCAGCTCAAGACTTGAAATAGCCTTTACATGCAAACACTCGATTCAACGAACTAACTGTTCATGCAATGAACAGTTTTGGAACCACACAGGCGACCGACGTCGGTCCCTATCTGCCTGGAGGTAATCGACATCTGCCGACCTCCTTTCGATGCCGGTTGCCCTTCTGCACTGTGGATGACCGACGTCGGTCCTACTACCGACGCCGATATCTCTGAAACTCAGCATCCTCCTCCATGTCTGCAAAGTTGAATCTTTTAGCTCCACAACCTAACATAGTTCATGAACTACATACACGAGTGCCCGAGAGGTCCCTGAGTCGATTTTCATTCTAGAGTTCTCAAGTAGTTATAAATCAATTATATATAATTTTAGTTATAGTCATATAGCCTCAATTACATTATGCAAATTCAATTAAAAATTCATCTATTACACATGGGTAGGTAATGATGGATTTATAGTCTACTTGAGTTCTTGAGCCATAAGAGGGTTAGGCAAGCCATCAGTCCAATCCAAGTTATTCATATGTTATGACCCATCAAAAAAGGGTGGGAATTTATGGAGTCAAGGTGAATTCAAGTTATTGAGCCATCCATACATGGGGATTGAACAAGCCATTTAGCTAAGTCCAAAGTTTTCACTGATTGATCACTAGCTACATGCACACACAAGATGTCACCAAGTTTATACATTGGTTCAAGTACCCAATGAGGTGTATTTTTTCCTTTCCTCTCTCTTATCCCTTTACTAAATTTTGAATTTGATTTTTATATTTCATAAGTAAGGATTGGTTATATGCATGTTTCATTTACAATAAATGCAATGGAGCACACTTCAGATACTCATATCTAGATTTACAGGCTTTGCCTCTTAAGTAAGTCCATGTATGTTTGTTTCCTTTATCCTAGTCATTTTTATTTACTAAATTTATAGAATAAAGGGTGGGGGGATGTAGTTATCTAAAATATCACTTGAGTTCCTATAATGTTTCTTAAGACCACCCATCCCTAACTTAGCCCTAGACCTATCTTAGGGCCTATTTAGACACTTACTCAACTTTTATACAAGCCACATGAAGCCCTAGACATCTTAAAATTAGTATCTAACCATCCCTTAGGTATTTATGCCCCTAGTGCCTCAAGTTATACAACCTATACATTAGTGCCATCTTTTGGACAGTAGTGCCCCACACTAGTGTCCTAATACGGTGGTATTGTCCTTCTCCCTTGTTTTAGTCCCACCATATATCTTTTCAATTCCAAAGACACCTAGGGTTGGATTAGACCTATTTCAAACATCACACAATAAATATATCAGTATATATACATGAATTTTATCCCTTTATTCCCTAAATTTAATTTAGATGTAAATACACACAAATGAACTCAGAATAAGTTTCCACAATCAAGGTTATTGATCCCTATTCTACCCTACATCATCATACTATAATCTACAACCATCCTAACATAGTATAAACATATTTATAGTCTCAATATTCACTTAAATAACTCAAACAAGAATTTACACTAGCTTCACTTGCACTTGCACTAGCACTTAGGTGGGGAGAACTACATTGGGCTTGATCCCTCTTCAAAGTATTGGTAAGTAGGAAACTCTGATCACAATGAGGTGTTAAAGATGTATATCTTACCTAGATAACATCACATCATTGATACTTATGCTGATAAAATATACTAACCACATGGAGGTATAGGTTTTTGTATATAAAAATTAGTCAAAACAAGTCACAGACAGTGAATCAAGGTTTGTCTATGCAAGAACAAGCTTAGCAGACTCAGACACAAATACTTATAGAAGTACAAATCAATTCTTGAAAAGAGTAAATTAGCATAAAAATAGACACTAGTGGCACAATGATACTATCCAAAGTAGGATGCTATTATTTAGGACATTTTCTAACACCTGTATCCAATTTTTGACACCTAGACCAACTCTTGTACCATTTTTAGCTTCTAGATCCTTCATCTTAGTTAGTTTCTAGCTAAGTACTTATTTGTGTCATTCATTTCTACTTTTGGAAATATCAGATCATGTCAATTCTTACATAAATTAGTGGCTATATTTATTGTATATTTTATACCCTAATTTACTATACTTAGACCCTTCAACAAACTAGGGCTCAAATTCCATAACCCTTAAAAGTTGAATAAGTTTCATTAGTAGTTGTGGAAATTTGTATTTAAATTATTTTTATTTATTTTTTCTACAACTGTTGGTATGACGATGAATACGCAATTTTGCCAAGTCATTTTCCATAACATCAATATTAAAAGTTATTTGTATGTCTATAAATTCTATAATTTTTGAATTTTGGTTTTTACCATATGTCGTTGCATCTTCGATTCATACTATACAATGGTCATGAGCATTTACTTTGCAATGAAATTCTATTACCAAAAAATAATCTATGATTTTGCCTAGGAACAATTTATCTACACATAACATTTGCCTCAAGGCATTGATATGATGTTTATAATAACATGTACAAATGACTGGATTTGTTCTCATAAGAAAAGAAATGTCATTTGAATTATCCAATTCATTTAATGGTGAATTGGATTTTTTTTAGTGTTTTCGATATAATTATTTCAACGCATTTGTTAGTGGTTTCCAAGAATGTTCAACGATTGTGAAAGTCAATAAAATTTTTGGAGGCCCTAATTGATGTATCATTACAATGACATTTTTTAACACCTTGCATGTAATCAAGTGAAATATGGATATTTTTGAAATTAACATATCTAATTTCTGATCTAAGCAACTTATCTAAATTTTGCTTGTATTTGACATATCTGGACAAACATTTTCTCCCTTTTAGCTGACCTTTTATAATCTAGATCCATGTTGTCTTTCCAACTTAGTCTATGATTATTTTGACAAAAAATTGTAACATGTTATGCAAAATAATGAATATCATGCAAAATTTCCCATTGTGATATTTTTTGATTTGAAAAGCTAGACACAATGTCATCATTGAGAGAATTACCAAATAAAAGTGTGGGAAAATTCATTTCTTATGAATATTTATCTTTGAAAATTCCAAGAGGATGATTTATTTCATCTAGTGCTATTTCAATTAGCTTGTCTCCCAATGCAACAATACATGAACATGAGTTTACAAAACCATGCACCCAAGTGTTATTGGAAATATTTTCATCTATGTTAAAAGACACATTATTTTAAATATCGCAACAATTTTTAGATTCAATGGACATGCTATTGTTATTTATATTCTCAATAACATATGTCGATACAAAAGGTTTCTAATCAGACTTATTTTGCACATTATGAGCAATATATAATTTATGTACACATAGTTGTTGCAATGCTTCCATAATAATAATGCATTCATGTATTGTAATCGTCTCTTTAAAGCTATTATAATCATTATTTTTTTGTCTATGGATCAAATGAGTACTTTCTAAATTTTATCAACACTTGACGAGACATTGTTGATCGACTATGTCAAAGCAATTTTTGGTTGGTTGTACCCTAATTTTATTATTTGAGAAAATTCAATTCTTATCACAAAATGTCATTCTCCAAAATCCATTAATAGGCCTTAAAATTGCAATCGCTTGTTCAATCTAATATTAATGGGTATTACAAATGTAGGAACATTTCCATCTTTAAGTGATTAATTGCATTTTAAACATAATATTTTATTCGAGTGGTTTT
This sequence comes from Torreya grandis, assembly GCA_037957365.1. Taxonomy (NCBI): domain Eukaryota; kingdom Viridiplantae; phylum Streptophyta; class Pinopsida; order Cupressales; family Taxaceae; genus Torreya; species Torreya grandis. The sequence goes on along the minus strand of JARHVA010000465.1, from coordinate 3,391,143 downwards.
ACAATTTGGCAATAATTCTTTGCATGTATTCTATTCATACTGATTAAAATGCTTCATACTATATTTGAATTGTAGTTGCTTGTAAAGACCACAAGCATGTATGGGTGTGTCTATATTTTTTTGGGTAAATATTTTTATTGATTTTGTTGTCGATAGTTTTTCCCTTTTTTTTGTTACATGCCATATTCTTCAATTGATTTAAAGAGATGGTGCAAACATGTAAAAATGTATGTGCAACAGAACAACAAGGATCAAATTTTGGATTTATATTCTTATCTATTGTCAATAATTTATAGTTCACATGCTTTCTTTGTATTCCATGTACAATGTTATTTACTCTATGTAAAAATAGTTTGTTTGGTTTCTAAAATATTTTTGAACAACCATTAACAACACATGGCCTTGCTTTCGTATGTTCTTCCATAAATAAAAAATCATAGTGCACATGCTCTATATTTGTTTAAAAAAATATGTTATATAAGGCTTATCATTAAGCACAGTCACTATAGATATTGACTATTTGTGGACTCATTAACAACCATAAAAAAATGTAGACATCCAATAAAATTTAAAGCCATTAGATGGTAAACTGTTTACATTCAACTCCATCTTTGTCATAGATAAACCCCAAATTATAATGTATGGTTGCCAATTTGTAATAGTCAGTATGTCTTTTATGACATTGTTTGCCAGTTATCTTTCAAACAACTATGTGCTTTTATATCGTTAAAAATAAATGCATTACAAAATGACTGCATTGAATAGCAATGCAAAGAAGGTATGTCAAATGGAAAATAAAGCTAAATATATTTATAAATAGAATAACAAGTTTCTAGTATATGTGTTTCTAGCAAGGGACTTGGATTAAAAAAATTATTTTGTATAAAGATAATGGCTAATAATGGCTAAATGTAGGGTTTTGATCATGAAACAATATGAAATATAGAGGTGTAGAGGACTCCTCGTTAAAATTAAAATAATTTTGTTTTCAAGTTAAATACCAAACACAGATGGAATCATTCAGCCATTTAGAAAGATAATTTATACATAAGTTGTATACCCATAGGCTATGTTCACCATTCGTTGTGCATGAAGCTATAAAAAGTTTAATTTTACAAAAATATGTTTTGATATCTTGGACTTGATGTAGTTTATATGGTTCCTCAAGATCTAATTTCAATTCAAAAGACTTTAGTGTATGGGGATCAATTTTTCCTAAAAGTTTTACAAAATTTTCTATAACTCCTTCACGTAACTCTATTGATTTGTATCAAAAATGCAATATCACTAGAAAAACATCAAACAAGTAATCGTCTATATTAAATTTGAAAACATGACTTTTTCTAAATAGGTTATTTGTAGCTAGGGAAATATCTATCTAATTGCATTGATTTTTTAATAATGGCATGTATTATTCAACATAAATGACCTATTTTTTGTTATGCATATGCATTATTTTTTGTTTTATCTTTTTCAATTCCATTCTCATTCATTGAACAATCACGAGCTCTAGTAACTACAATTTCCCTATTTGATATCCTTTTTTTAATATAACCGGATATCTAGTCATGTTATTTTTGCTCAAGTACCCTGCACAAAACTATGTATGTAAAATGAGTATACTATATTATGATTGTATATGTTTTATTTGGCATAAGATAAAAGTAAAAAAAAAAATCTTGAATAATCTTAAACTAACAGGATAAACACATAGCATAATAAATATATACTATTAAAAATTTAATGTGCAAAACATCAAAACCATAAACATTAAGCAAAGATAATTAGTTATGAATTATGTTGTTAATAGGACTATGTTCTAAATCTAACCTTATATTTTTTTTGTAGCACTGTATTGGTTTCTTAGGTGTTCTTAAACAAATTACATGACAGTGCACATAGAAGAGAAAATTTGATGTTACAATAAATATGAAAGGATACATACTTCATGATGGGAATATTCCATACAAAATATATAAATGAATATTTAAACTTATGCAAAAGTGAATTTTATAAGGTACTACATGTTAATTATTTGACTCAAATTAAAAGAAATCCGTTGCCCAGTAAAACAAATAGATTCTAGAAGCACACCAACAACAAAGATGACTACACAATAAATAGCTCAATCAACTTCAATCATATTATCTCATAGCTTTTTATTTTATAACAAAAATGCATTTATTTGTGATGCGATAAAAAATAATGCACACAAATGAACTTAACTATCCACACCACAAAAGCACTCTACCGATCTACAAATGTGCAGGACTAATACTAAAGGCAATTTTTAACTAAATGTGCATTTAATTATTTTATGTGGAGCAAACATCAGTTACATATTCTCTATATGTGATATAACCAACCATTATGTCATTTAACCTCTAAAACAATTTTATAGATATCCACATAAATTTGCTAATTATTGTGATCCTTGTACCTTTGCATGTGTGAAGTGACTATTGATGACATCACTACTCTACCCCTAAATAAGATGTAAATAGTTTTGACCAATCACAACACAGATAAATTCTAGTTTCATGATTTTTGTTAAAAATTGCATAACTTTACAATTGCAAAATTATAAAATTTTCCATGGAAAAAAACACTAAATTTTAATTGGTTGAGAAGGTAGACTTTAAAAAGTACGAAGCTATGTTGAAAAAATGTAACATCAATGTTTTAGGCCATATTGTTGGGCCTATCATTAGGAGGAAATAAAGATGAAGAAGGAATAATAAAATAAATAAATAAATACCATTCCCAAGGTTAAAAATGAGGAGGTCAGCTAAGGACGATGGAGGAAGTTAGTATTATTTTTTAACATATGTGTAATAGGTTTCCAATTTGCATTTAAGTTCCAGCCATCATCCATATTTAGATTAAAAATATTTTTCTCAATCTCTTTAGCCTCACACACCCATCTTCTCAAAAAATAATCTTCTTTAGTGATAACTTTCACTTCATTCATGAAAATGTGATGACCCATATTATGTGAATGCTCTACAATGGCAGATTTTTTAAATCGATTATGAGCAAGGTCAACATAGTGTTCTTTGAGTCTCACCTGAATAGAATGATCGGATTCACCAATATAAACTTTACCACAACTACAAGGAATAGAATAAATTCCTTTGTGATAAAAAGGATTATAGACGTCCTTAGTCTTGTCCAACATATTCTTGATCTTGATGAGAGGAGAGAAAGACACCTTAATGTTATTTTTCCTGAGAATTTTAGCTAGAAAATCAGTAGTACATTTAATATAAGGGAGAGTAATCTTGCCAATACTCTCATCATCATGTTTAAAGCGAGGTCCAAATTTAACTTTGTGGATCACATCTTTTATTTGCTTAATATTGTAACCATTCTCTATAAAGGTAGAAGATAGATAGATGTTCAAGTTCTTGATCAAGATAGTCTGGATTAGAGATTCAACAGTTAAAACAAAATGATTCCTTTAATTTACCCTTTGAAACTAATAATGAAGAAGATGTCACCCTCGGATTTTGATTTGACTTGGAGTATTTTGATTTGGTTTAAATTTGATTTAATCTATATACCATATGCATGAAGAACCATCAAATCCATGCCTATCTTGCCCAACTAAAAAGGTAAAAATTGTTCACATTGGATCATGTCTCTTTCAATTATGAAAATAGTCCACATTCACCAATTTTATTTACTCTAGTTCCCTTTAACCCATGTTAGAAACTCGTAAATGCTCGCAATCAGAGTCCCCTATAATTAGGCACACAGGTTTAGGTTACTAGGGGAAAGGTCCCAATAATTGTGCATGTTCCAATTGCCGAACAGGGTTTTTGTTAACATGTGTTCCATCGATGGAACATATTGATTGTGTATAAATATTAAAGTGCACTAGAAGCTAAACATGTAGTATCTAATACTTGTTCAACATTTATTCTATCAAATTAAAAGTAACCAATCACATCTTGACAAGTAAGGCTCAAGTGTTGATATTCTAATGCATAGCTATTAGTACTCCAAAGGTTAAGTTTTGGTCATAGGTTTAAAAAATGCATTTTATGACCTCTCGTGATAAAATTGGTTATATCGTAAAATGTATAATGTGTTAGACCTTGAAACCTTAGTTATAATTAGTTAAGACAACATATTAAAATAGGTAAAAATTTCAAATTCTGATGTGATGTTATGGCACCTTAATTTGCTACCAAAGTTAAGGTGCACGACTACTAAGACCTTTCCTCTACATTTCAATTTTTACCAAGAATGAATATACTAGGCCCCAATGCATGACGGTTCTATCTACCACGTGCCATAAATATAAAGACAATAAACGACTTGAAATTTAAGAATCACTTTTGGTGAAATCAATATCAATATAGAGCTTACAAACTTATTGTATATTTAATTGTTGTACGGATTAAATTGCTGGGAAAAATAAAACACAAAATATGACTAACCAAACAACAACAAAAATAACATGTTTCCTATAGTTTATTGTCACAATTGTTTTCTAGAGATTACAATATACATTTAATAATAATGTCTTATTAATTTTTTAAATTATAATAAACACAAATGAATATTTGTAAATAACTTTCATAAAATAATTTAATATTTATGTAATGAACAGTATGCAATACTCTATAACTACATATTAATATTGTCTGTAATTAATTATCTGACTTTATGTCCAGACTAAGTCAAGAAATCGATGCGTGTTGGAAACGTCAACTTGACTAAAGCATTTAATTTTGACTAAAAGTCGTTCAAATAAATGCAATATCGAGGAAGAATCACACAACCGCACAGTGAGAATATTTTTCTGTGGTTTGGGCGCTTTCACAGTGGTAAGGTTTTTATTTTCTGTTTTCACCCTTTTCGAGATTTTGTTTTGGATAGTGTTTAGTGTTTGATTTAGGAACTTTGCTGGTTTTTTACAGTTCTTTTGCGGTTTGGGTGTTTTCACAGTGATAGGGTTTTTAATTTTCCCCTTTTCTTTTTCTTTTTTTTTTTGGAGTAGCTTTTAGCATTTGGCTTAGGAATTTTGCTGTTTTTTTTGGCTTGGGCACTTTAGGGTTTTTATTTTCCTTTATTCTCTTTTCCAAATTTTTTCTTAGATAACTTTTAGTGTTTTGATCTAGGAACTTTGAATCTTCTTTATGGTTTCTTTACAGTAATAGGGTTTTTGTTTTTCAATTTTCCCCTTTTATAATATTTTTTGGGATAGCTTTTTAGTATTAGATATAGGAGCTTGTTAGTTGTTTAATTTGTTGCCCTCGGACGGCAGAAAGTTTACTGTTCTCGTTTTTCTGGTACGTTTGTTTTGAGTTGCTTCGCTATTATTCGGCTGTTATTTTGATATTGCAAGAGGAATTGACATTAGGATCGAACTTCCTCTTTACAAAATAAGAGATAATGGAGGATAGTGCTGGAATTCTCAAGGTACGTGTTATAAAGGGAAGCAATTTAGCTGTTCGGGATCGTTATTGGAAGAAGAGCAGTGATCCCTACGTTGTCGTCAGGCTCGGTGAGCAGGTAACCTATTCTTCCTTTCATTTTTTTTCGCTTTTTGGATTTGTTTTTTAGGCACTATTTGTAACTAGCTTCCAAGTCTGTTTTTTTATCTGTTCTATTTTGAGTTAATATAGATCTTGTCTTGAAATGTTGTAGAAAGAACAGACTAGTGTTATAAAGAAGAACCTGAATCCAACTTGGAACGAAGAATTGGTGCTGACTATACAACTGTCTAACCACCATTCACTCAAACTGGCAAGTGTCTGTTTTTCTTTGAAAGGTTAGAAGTATTTGAGGTATCCGACTGAGGCTAATGCTTATGCTTTTGTGAACAATAATAATGATGCAGGAAGTGTTTGACAAGGACACGTTCACCAAAGACGACAAGATGGGAAATGGCGAAGTGGATTTGGAGGATCTTGCAAGCGCCGTGAGAATGCGAAAAACAAATCCATCATTATCGATGCCAAAGAATAAGGAGAATGAGAGTTCGTCGTGTATTAAGTGTGTGGAGAAGGAAGTATCTTTGAGGCTTCAGAATGTCGAGTCTGGTCAATTGGAAGTGCACATCAAATGGGTTGATCTTACCGATGGCGAGCCGTCGACGTCCGAAACTTCGCCCACAGGTGAGGAAGTAATCGCCCTGCTGAAATCTGTCGCAGATACAGACAACGTGGATGTTCTAATCAACGCCATTAACGCATTGTTGAAAAGCACTGCAAATGGTGAAAAGGTTAGTAGATTTTATGTTTTCATAGTTTACCATAATTTTCAGAAGAGTTTTTAAAAGAAGAATTGTATAGAGTAACTTTCAATCAATCTTTTTTTTTATTACATTTTATGATTTATGATTAAGAATTAAGAAGAATATATAATCTTGTTATAATATATTATGATTTGAAATATTAATTATTAATTTTTTAATATAATTTTAATTTAAAAAATAAATCGTTTATATTTTAGATCTGTGATTTATTCTCAGAAAGATCATATATTCTTTCTAATAATAAATTATAAAATATAATCTGAAACATTGATAAAAAATTACAATATACAATTTTAATCCAAACTCTTTTTTTATTAATATTAAAATAAATTTGAATTTTAGTATATTTTATTGTAATAAAATATTTTTAACATTTGAGGTTTATTGATTACATGAACTTATTTTATCAAAAATGAATCTGTATTTCTCAAATTTGTCCATGACTATATTGAAAAACTTGATAACAGGGTAACCTATTGATACTTCTCAAACAAAATTTGTATTTTTTATTTTGTTTTCGTTAGTAGTGTTGAGGGTTTTCAATTGCTTTCTTGATATACAGAAAGTTTCCTCCCGTAAGCGTGCAACTAAAAAAATTGTGAAGGACATTGTTGAAAAAGCGGGAAATATGCATTGGATGGTTGGAGGGCTGTCCATTATTACATATTTTTTAATGAAAATTGATGAAGTTTCCCAGAATCACAATGAGTACCGACAACAGTTCAAAAATATGTTAGACCTTACCCATCAGATCAAAAAGTTAATTGTTGAGATTCCTGAAGAGGAGAAGAAACTGAAAGATGATATTCATACCATTGTTAATGAGTGCATCGATTGCGCCACCCAATACAATGCTAAATTTTCCTACAGGTTAGAATGGTTGCAATTTTGTTTCAATATTTTATACTTTTATATTGTTATAATTAAATTTCTTACATTTTTTTAATAAATGTCATTCATGATTAAGTTTTCAAATTTATATTGCAGATATTTGAACAGTAATGTGAATTCTGAAATGTTGAGAAGTGTTAAGGAAAAAATAGATCATCTCTATCGAGATCTGCATTTGTCAGTAATCATAGCAATGAAACAAGAGCAACGTGTTGGCAACGTATTGCTCTTCCTTAATCCCCATCAATCTACCAAAAATGAGCTGGTAAGTAAAAATAAAGCATAATTATTTTTGCATTAGCTTTAAAACTATCGTATTTACATTTGTTTCACAATTGTCTTTGTATTCAAGTAATGGGAGGTTGTATATCACTTAAAATTATTGAAAAGTGATCTACTAAGTTTGCTATTTATTTTTAATTATTATCATGCGATTGTTGAGTGTAAGATATTGTCATTATTGTATTGGTAATAGAGTGAGAAGGGGTATTTCAAATTAAAAATATATATTAATATTTTATTAAAAATTTATTTTAATTTAAATTATTTTTAATATGAATATGAATATATAAAATAATTTACTTAAAATTGAGATAATATTTAAATATATAATATAATTTAAATAAAATTTAGATAAAAAATCTTTATAATATTAATTTACAATTTAATCTGTTGTTTTTCATGGAATAATTTAATGGAATGATTTTAAAAGAAATAGATTTAATTAGTTATTACCATATTATCCTATTAAATACTTATATTAAATAATGGATTTGAAATGCTTAAAAATTATAAGTACACATAAAGTAATAATATATAGGTGAAATTAAAGTAATCAAATAATTAGAAAAAGAATTGAATATCTTATTAAAGTTTACTCGAAGAAACCCAATGAAATTGTCAACAATTTTCTTATTTATTAAGGATTTATTTTGTTTTTCCAATTTGGAGACTTTATTAATTAATAGAGAATCTTTAAAAAAGGGTTTATAAAATGAATTAGAGAGTAATCTTAAGAGCACTTGTGGTAAAAATGGTTCCATAATATAAAATTTTATGAAATCAGACTTTCAAATTTTTAGAGATAATATTCAAAACTTTCATTTTATTTATAGAAAAAATTAGAAAAAAATTTATTTATTTATAAATTTATAATTGACAAAATATCTTTTACACAGAAGAAATAGGTATAAAAATTTTATAACCCCTACTCTTTTGTACTACTTTAAACTTCTCCTTAAAAATTTGCTCCTTCTTTCTTTTAAAAAAATTAACGAAATATCTTAACATACTTCACAATTTTTGGAGCTATTCACTCTTTAAATGTAAGAGTCATGACCCCTTCAAATAAAACCCATGAGAGATATAGCCCCTTCAAATAAAACCCATGCCTAAATAATATTTGAAAGAATTTTTGAAGTGCTATTCGTATCTCACAATTTGTTGTGCATTCATAGCCAACGGAGGAAGTCTCCAAAAACACCCATTCATGCGAAAACTATTTTACCCTCTTCTGCCTATTTCTAATGTCCGGGGTAATTGAATCTTAATTTCTTGAAGCCTGTCTTAATGCTCTTTTGGATGATTTTTGAGATAAAGAACGTAACGAATTCTGAATCTCGGCATTCTAGTTATTTTATAATAATATCGTCGATAACGCTTGATATCGTGTTATAACAGAAATCAATGTCATGTCTCAACATTGCTCTAAGTCTGTGATTGCAACATTTATTCTGACACATCTGTTTTCCTTTTAACTGTAGCAATTGATACCGAGTACAGGATGTAATGACGTTGCTGAGTACAACAACAGATGAATCATGAAGGGCTGTATTCATTTAGGCATTGGAAAAACAACAACAGGTGACTCATGGATTTATGCATGCTTTGTTGCCACGATCCAGGGCAGATTGTATATATTTTGGCTTGTTTGTTGCCACGGGCAAGAACAGAACCGTGGGGATGAATGCCCGAATGTGTAAATACTGACTTGTGTGTTTGGAGCTGGAAGTATGTTGCCTCGTTTTTGCCTTGCAAGTTTCTGATTCTAAATGTTAGTTATACTATAACCCTAGATCTTACACATGGTATACTTATCGGATAGAATATTTTCTTTGAATTTGTGCAACAATTTTAGTTGTTTTGTATTTTCCAAAGACTGTTTTGTACCATTGTTTGTCTGTATTCACTCCATTTACTGTGAGCATTTTATTATTTTAATGCAATTATGAGTATATGGTGTCAGTGCTATGCATTCATGGTTAATGCCAGATGGTCAACATTTTTATAGGTGGGAAGTCCTCAGTAACGACAGATTTAGGTGCGGGAAAGTTAAAAAGGAACATCGATTGATGGAGTTAAACGTATTTCAACTAAAATATATTATCATTTTTGCATGGAACATCGATTGATGGAGTTAAACGTATTTCAACTAAAATATATTATCATTTTTGCATGGAACATCGATTGATGGAGTTAAACGTTTTACGAAGGGAATTCTGAAACCAAAATCTCAAATTGGGAGGTTTGACTGGACCCTCGTTTCATTTGACCATGAAGAATGAACCCCACCTAAACCGGTTGTACACTCTTTCATTAGTGAGCCCATGTTGAGAATTGAAAGTAATTGAAATTACTCTTACAAAACCTGTAGTTTTAGTCATTTCTAAATAAATGTTGGGTTTCGCTGAGGAAGTTAGACAACAATTTATAAATGTAGAGGAGGGTTTGGGCAATGGGGTAGTACTAACAATACATGATTGTTGTTGCTCGATCTTATACCATTTATTTAAAGTATTAAATGTAACTGTCAATAGTACCTCTTATGATTTGCTACAATTAATAATAAAATATTTTTAAATATATTTTAATTTTTATTATTAAATTTTACAGATTCTAAATTAAAATGTCTTGTTAAAGAATTTTGATAGTTAAATCATAAAAATTATTTAGTTTAAGTATTTCTTATAATCTCCTATCTTAACAATAACTAATAAGTTAAATAAGAAGACTGAACATTAGTTCCACTCTTTAAATGATGAATAAGAATATTACCATTTCTAAAATAAATACAGCGACTGTTAATTTATTTCCATGAGATTCATTTGTTATCTCCAATTAAAAATATAGGTGAAATTACAAAAGATTATTCTCCTTTTTTTTTTTCTTTTGTTGACCAAATAATTATTATATGAACTATTCTTCAATACATAATCATTTCTTTGGGATCCACACCATTATGCAATCATGATTTACTTACAACGTTAATAAGACATTAACACATGGATTATATTCGTTTGGTGTCACACAGGGGCAGTGCTGACCTGCGCTTAAGCATGCTTGATGTCACTTTTTCCTCCTCCATAAATGCTTTATTTCAGATGCTTGAAGTAGCTCAAGTTGCCTAAAGTTTGCACGATTTTCAAAAACATTTATGTACTTTTAAATCTATTCTCAAATAGATTTTTCCCTGATTAAGATTTTTAGTGAGCTGTACCCTAAAAAATGCATAATATGTGCAAACTAGAGGTTTAAAGCTCTTTGACATCAACGTTTACAAAGCTTCAAAACGTGTTTTCTTGCATCTATGTGTGTAGGGTATGGGAATGGCCCATGGCCATTTTTATGTTGGAGGCGTTTTATTCTAGATAAATATGGTAAATATTTATTTTCGAATGAAAATTAAAATGATGCTGTGTATCCTAACAATAAATGAAACTTATTTTTGTAAATTTTTTTTACTTGATTAGATACTGACATGTATAGAGAGGCATTACCCTTTATTTTCTATGATCAAATCTATTTAGAACTGTAAAGGGATTCGAACTGCTTACCTCATGGCTTTAATTAAGCAATGTTATATGTGTTGTACATGGGCATAAGCTTAAAATTATCTGCCTTTGCCTTCTCCACCTCCTATGCATCTCAAAAAATGAATCATTCTTCTCCTCAGTGGCGTATGGGAACCAACAATCCTTCTTCGGCTTGAAACGGTGAAAAATGCATGGGAACGAACATACAACTAAGATTTATGTAATGAATTTATTATTTTGCAAAATTGGGTATATAGTGGGCGTAAGAATGTGGACAATGGATATGTCGTAAATACCATATGTACATGATATGATTTTCATTTTACTGTAAATTATATCAACTTTGGTTAGTCTTATTTCTAAATAATTGTTTCTTTTTATCCAACAATAAGAAGTTGTACATACTACAAATTGGACCTAGACACTATTTTTAATGACTAAACCATGTTAGCATACATTTCTTGAGAATCCAAGGATGACCAAGTGGTTGTTCTATCCATTGTATGTATCAAAGGGAATAGAAAAATCAAAGCCTAGAAATTCATTATGGAGAAAACATGCATGTTGTAAACCACTTTTGACAGTGAAATATGATCTTGGGTGATGTCTTACCTCTGTTGTTATTCACTTCTCTACTCTAGATTAGCGTATTCCTTTCATTGAATCTCACAATATGAATGGAATGGAAGAACACTAGCAAGGTGAGTTAGTACTAGGGGACACTTGTTAGTTGCATTTACTATCAACACAAGACATTTTAACCACGTGACCTAGCTAAGGCATCTGCCACAATGATACCCAAAAGATAGGTGCCCTATATTTGAAGATCAACAAAATAATGGAACCTATCATCATAGGTGAAGAATGGAAGGTAGTATCACTTTTTACATAGATAATTTTGTATATTATAAATAATTTATATTAATATATATTACACTATATATTTTAGTTATATAATATATATTTTATTTTGCATATACATTAATATAATATTATTATTGTATTATATTTATTTATTTATATATATATAATATTACTACATATCATTATTTATAAAATTATATTTGTTAAGATTTTTAAATAAGGTTTTGTAAAGTGAACGAGTGTAAATTGACATTCGTACCTCACTCGAAACTATGATTGCTAACTCCATCTTACATTATATGTATGGAGTGTTAAACAATAATGATCAAATATTCATTTTAGTAATATTTTCACATTGTATAAAGACTATCGAGCAGTAGATCTCCCACTAGCAGTTGTTCTAAATGTACAATTTACGTGAGAAGGTATATGATTTTATGTTTTGTTCAGGTGGGGGTTTGTAAAGTGAAAGTGTAAATAATCAATCGTATAGCACTTGAAACTCATGACCCCTAACCCTATCTCATCTTTTGTGCACAAAACATTACGAAATAATAGTAAGATATTTTTAGTTGAGGTGATGGTTAAAAATGAGGATATATTCATTCATATGTTGCGGCAATGAGTTGTGTGGAGAAGAGACATTTCATTTCATCGAAAGGGTGTATTTTTTGTTTTGGTAAAGCACATATTTATAAAGTAAAAAAGTGTAAATTGGTAGTTTTACCTCATGGTCATTGATTCATATCACCTTTTATGCACGAAGCAAGTAACAATTAATCTAAATTTTTTGGTAGAGGTAATGGTAGAAAATGAGATTGTGTATTCCTTGATATGATAATGTTATGCACTAGGAAGAAACATTATGATTCACAATGAGCATGCGCAATAATGAAGTGGTGGAGAAGGGCAAGGCCATATAAAGCATGAGAGTGATGAAATAAATCAAGGTGACTTGGGTGGTGATGGTGAGGGGCATTGACATGGTATTTCAAGTGGTTAAGTTATATCTCTTACAAATTCATTTTTTGAATAATTATCTTAAATTAGGGTACGTTTTAAGATCCCATATCCAAAACCCCCTTAGATTCGTTTAAGCGAATCTAATTCATAGCCTTGGTAAATTGACAAGTCCATAATTTTTTCCCATTCGCCCAATCATATTTTTATGTTAATAGGTTCAATCTAAGAGGTAATTTTTTTAGGTTTATTTAAACAACCTAGTTAATACCAAAGAGCCTACAATTTTAATTAATGATGGTAAAATGAGTGATTGGATAAACATTATAGATCTTTGTGTTGGTTGACATGTATAAACAAACCTTAAATGCGCATTCCTTCCTAATGTTTTTTTATCAACTTGAGGTTTAAGAAAGAACCCATTGCATTTTGCATCAAACTTCAAGAAGAGGGATGGAATGCCACATCACTCACTTTTACCCATGGCAGTGTCTTTGGAATCCATCAGCGGGAGATTTATTTGGCTCTATCAATGGAACAACCACTCAGCTCTGCCCATGGTAGTGTCATTTAGCTCTGTCGATGAGAGCACCATTTGGCTCTATCTATGGTAGAGACAAAAGGCTCTACCCATGGTAGAGTCATTTAGCTGTGTTGATGGTGCAGTCATTTGGCACTATGATAATGAAGCCTTTTTGGTTGGGAGGCACCATTGGCTACGTCTTCTAGTAAAACCCTTTTAGTTAGATCGAATAACTCTATTGAATGGTTAGACTAAATGGCTTTGTCAACCAGCCAAACTGAATGGCTCTATCGAATGGTTAGATCAAATAGATCTATCAAATGTCTAGACTAAATGGTTGGATTGAACCAAACGGTTACTAGGGGGTCCTATAAATTATGCCATTGACCCTCATTTGATGCATTTGATTCCACCACCACGTCCCTCCTTGATTCCACCCACAACAATTGGAGGAATATCCTATAGATTTACCTAGCTATATCCTACATAAATAAAAAGTTCACATTATTCAAGGAGAGTTTTCTGAATATGAAGAGAAATCAAATTTATAAAGGGTTCATAAGAGGAATTTAGATTCCATGTGTCAGCAGTTAGCAAAAATGGTGGTGCACCTCAGCAAGTATTACCATTATTTTAGATCAGGAACTGGTCAAGCTACCTTTGGTAACCATTGTTATGAATCCATTAGATACCTCTAGAATCCACCCAAAATCATATGGGATAGCTAAAAAATATTCAAAAATGTCTATTGTGATGTTATGGGGCATGATTTAGATGATAGGTATAATGAATAATAAGAGATGATAGTTGAACAATGACCAGTCAATAAAAAAGATGAAATCCTTGGTGACATGAAGATTAAACCATTGCATGGAATTTAGGATTAATGATCAGTCTATATGGTGGTCACTAATCCTAAATTCTATGTAACAGTTCAATCGTTATATCACCAAGAGTTTCATTTTTTTATTATTTGATTCAACTGCCATCTCTTATTGTTCGTTATCCCTATCATCTAAATCATGCCCCACATCTTCACAATAGACATCGTCGACCATTTTTTTAGCTAGCTCATATGATTTTGGATGTATTTTGAAGCTATCCAATGGATTCATGACACAGTTACTGGAGGCAACTTCACTAGTTCTTGATTTAATCATAACACCTAGTTTTTAAAACAACAACAATACTTGTAGAAGATACACTATTATTTTTTTATTATTGCTGACACATGGAATTTAAATTCCCCTTATAAACTCCTTGTAAATTTTATTTCTCTTCATATTCAAATATCTATCCTTTAACAAAATATGAACTTCCTATTTCTATAAGATAGCTAGGCAAATGTAACGGTCCACATACAGTGTTTTGTTTGTACATTTCATTGAATGTCACTTTGATATCCTTCAATAGGTAAGGTACATTTAATGGTTCTATCTTTCAAGCTTCCAAATTTTGGCTTATTCTTTTCCATCTGGTCCTAGTAGGATTTGGGAATATAGTCCTTGATTTTTTTATTTTCTCTTCTTTTTCCCATGCCCTTAAGCTTTAACCTTGGTGAAGGTTTTTATAGTTTCATTCAACACTTTCACTCGATGCTTTCATTTAACTATGATAGGATTTGAAGGTGTTGTCTTTTTTGATATCAAGATCGAGGGGTTTGTAATATATATGTGATGAATTAAACTGTTTTCAAATATAATTCTATAAAGGGTTGGCAAGCCAACCTCCAAAATAATTTATATCCCTAAAATTTTGGTGATCCAGTCCCATCTGTTGACCCCAAAAGATCGCCAAAACCAAAATCCAAAAATTAGAATATTCATGAATTAATGAATATTCATTGCTAAAATTTACCCTGTCTTAAACAATACTAAATAAAA
Source organism: Torreya grandis (assembly GCA_037957365.1). Taxonomy (NCBI): domain Eukaryota; kingdom Viridiplantae; phylum Streptophyta; class Pinopsida; order Cupressales; family Taxaceae; genus Torreya; species Torreya grandis. Next base: position 3,375,942 of record JARHVA010000465.1, on the reverse strand, counting down.
TATTATCATATATTAATATTATATTATAGTATTAATATAATATATAACATACAAGATGTATTTTTTTGTTTTGATAAAATGTGGTTTTATAAAGTGAAAGAGTGTAAACTGATAGACATACCCCATTTAAAATCCATGACCGCCAACTCTATCTCACTTTTTGTGCATACAATGATAAGCAACAATAATAATATATTTTTGTTGGAGTTGATGGTCTAGAATGAGATTATGTAATCCTCCACAAGATGTTGTAATGCGTTTCATAGAGAGGAAATGTTTTATTTCAAAAAGTGCTTAAACAATCGTAAAGTGGTAGAGAAGGGAAGGATAAAAAAATATCCATTTTGTAAAATTTATTTCACTCTTTACTACTCATCACCTACTTCAGACTAATAAACACTTAATTAAAAAATAAAAATAAAGATAAATCCTACAACATTCATTACACCATCTAGACAACAACTAATGTCTACCTAATCTATATGCATTGAATAACACTATTGGCATTGGGAAAATTGGCAATAACAAGATGCCAAGATGGGAGTGATGGGATTGACCAACATGCACCAAATCCTAATGCGTGTTGGTCATAGTTGATAAGTTATCATTGATGTAAAATCATCACTAGTGAAAAGTCATCAACATTAAACCTGATGAAATTTAAACCCACATCCTCCCTATTCACAGCTACCTCCATAGTTAAACTTAACCATAATGGTCATGATTACCCATAGTTAAGCATGACCTAGAGTGAAGCACACCATTAAGCCTAGGTGATAAAAAAAGGGTAGGGATAACACATGTTGACCATATTCAAATTAGCTCCAAATATTATCAACTTTTACCCCCATTTTATCTACAAGACAATGATAGTGCATGTTGATGATCAAAGGGAACAGGACAAGGCTAGTTTGAGATTAGCAATAACACATGTTGGTGATCAAAGAGAATAGGGTAGGATTAGTTCAAGATTGGCTACTTTGATCAAATCCTTCATTTTTTTCTCATCATGAGTACTGCATCCTATAACCAGATCATATTCCATTAATTATTAAGTCAAGGATTCGATTTAGTATATGTTTATGTTAATGAAATCTTCCTAATCGATTCATCCTACATCAAGATTTCAATTATAACTCTCCTATCAATGCCCTAAATTCAATCTCTACATCAAATTATAGCTTAGCTCGAGAACCCTCTACACTACAATTGACATCAAATTTATTTGGTTGCAATCATGTATTGCTTAATCTATATGTGCATTCGACCATATTTAAAGTACCTTAAATCAACCAAAAATTGAGGATCTTTGTCTCGTTTACTCCACTAATGGATTTGATCAATCTGAATTGGGTTGTTTTTGTCATGTGGCTCTCCATTACCAATAATCTTGGCACTCATTAGGGTATTATCTAGATTTTCTAAACTTGACATTAGTGTATGTGTTGCATTAACTTTGGTCTTGCACTATTTTATGCCATGGAAGAGAGTTCCTTGCATAAAATTATTGCTAGTATGATCTCTTCCATGGGCCTCACCCACCTCGAAAGCATTGCCCAAATTTGGACAAATGTGTCTCTACCTTCACAAAAATGAATGTAGCGATATGAATGATAGTGTAGAACAAGGCAATATACAAATATTTTCATCATTTTAGCTGTTTAAGATAGTTTCTATGTTGCATAAACTTTGGTTTTTCACTATTTTCACCCTTAACCCTTGATTTGAATCGGTGACAACATGCATCATTAGATACTTGCATTGGTGCATTCATCTTGCAGCTGAATCCTCCCATATTTTTTGTTATTCTTGTGATAACTCTTTATGAAAATGTGTTTAAGTAGTTCTTAAATCCTATTGGTTTTGAAAAAAATATCAATAGTAACTTTAGTGTTAAATAGGGTTACCCATTTTATCCTACTTTTTTGGTCTCTACATACATGAATCAGATGACATCATTTCAAATTCAAGTAAAACATGTGATGATGGCATTCTATATGATATAATTATAACTAAATATTTATTATTTTTTGATTACATTAATGTCATATCACATACTATAGTAGGCCTAAAAAAGACATCTTGACATTCAAAACTTATTTTTTATACTTATAATTTAAAAGTGAACTACAAATATCATGCTTTTCAACACGACTAAGAAAAAATTATAGGAAAATAATCTCATTTACAAAGGATGTTTGGTTGAAGTGATTTTTTATATACATAACTTGGCATGCCTTTCAAAAGACCTCCCTTCAATATGATCCATATTAGAGAAGAGAGATTATGTAAGGGTTAGACTACACTTAGTATACTTGAGAGACGACATATCTCACACTAGTTTTAGGATGCTAAAGAAAAATTTCTTATCTTAAAACTTTAGTGTCATTAAAAATATTGCATGGTTTTTAGATTTAGGGACTTATACTTCATGGTCCCAATTGGGATCATGTTAATAAAATTATTACTTCTATGTTATCCAAAAAGTTATGGGTAAAATTCAACTCCACATGTAGTTATTTTTGGTTGATTTTGGCATCCATTTTTGTCATACTTCAACTATGTTCCATGTAGTGATCTATTGGTTCACATATTAAGATATATGGAAGATACAATAATTGAGCATAATAAATATTCTTTCAAGGATTGTCAATCATATATAAAATTATGTCAACAAGGGATCAATAAAAATTGGTATGCCCAATGTACTTATTTATTTTGTAGGGAATTGGTATTGATATCAATCATGCATCTCATAATAAATTTTCCATAAAGGTACCATACATGTTTATATTCATAAATTCATAATAAATGATATATAACAATCCTATATAAATCAACTTGGACAAAACCATTAAAACTATTATAAAAAAAAATGCATCACTAGTTTTTTCATTATCTTCAAATAGAAGGACTTATTAAAAATCCCAAATACACCATTCTTACTTTTGGATTGAGATTTATTTTGGGGTAATCACTAGTATTATCTCATTAGCATTTCATGAAGTCAAATCACATTATTCCACACATCAATATATTTTTAAATTTGTAATAAATAACCAAATTCAAAGGAACATTATGTATATATGTTTCAAATTAATTGTGGCATTTACGAAAGGGGTTACTACCTCTTTAGAGGAAATCATTGCTCTATATGAGATATTACTCATTATGAAGGCCAAAGATGTGTAGCTTTATTAATTTTTCAAATTTAGACTCTTTTCCCCAATCTCAATTTTAGAGACACAAACATACCCATTATTCTACTTAACAATTGTAAGTTATTAGGAGAAAGATCTTAAAAACTTAACTCTTGTGTTCTATGTTAAATATCCCCTTTTTATATTGCAATATCTTATTTTAAATATAATTTTGAATGAATTCATATTAACCTAAATTATGGTTGCTAATATATAATATTATAGATTCATATTCTTAACACATAACAACGACGGTATGGCAATGATAAAACAAAATCAACATTTAATATGATCATATAAATTATATTAGTTAGTTTATATAATTTATAATTGATATGATTTACAATTAATGACCCGTATCTCCTTTTATTTTTGAGTGTTATTATAGACATCTAATTCTAGTACAAGACCCTTTTACATTAGGTATGTTTCATGTTTTATCACATATGGTCTACATGCATACATTTAGATATTTTTAGTAGACTTTCCTTTTTTTGGGCCTTATGTCATCATCCCCTAACTTAGGTCTTCCTCATAACTTAAATTTTTATGAACACTTTTTTCATATGATAATATATCCATAAGATGAGAATTTTATGAAAACTTACATATTGACTATTCATTTTCCTTTGTACAACTCTGGATGCTCTCAAAATGTCCAAAATATTCCTTTAGTGTCTTTTCCTTAGTTATCCCATATGACTATCCCCTTAATTTATGAGTCCTGTGTACCTTGATTTTCACCTTTTACTATATTTTGAAGTTAACCCATTTGTCTATATGCCCTTGAGGAGTGCACATGTGTGTGTACACACACACACACACACATAACACTTGGTCATTTATCATTTATATTCTCATCCAACTCTAGTATAAGTAGAGTCTCTCATGCTTATTTTATCAAGTATTATCAAGATGTCTTGAAATTTAATCAAAGGATTTATACATTGATTTAATTTTTCCCTCATATATCTAGTGCCAAGTGCTTGTATCAAATTAAGGTTGTATTAAGAGTATGTAGTTGAATTGAATTATCTAGGATATGAGTTGAATCCCTTTATCTCATGGTTGAGATTTCACTCACATGAATGTTATGGCTACATCTCAGTATGGAGGCCCATAAAATACTTCTAAAGTACTAGTGTTGAATGTTAATATGAGATTTGTCATATTGGCTTCTTATATTTGTATGACACCACTTTAGAGTATGATGTTTATGTCATAGGTGTTTCTACATTGAAGAAGATCCTCTTGCCTATGTAGTATGTATGGTGGTTTTAATCCATCTTTATAAAAATAATTGATACATATTTCACAACTACATTCTTATAAGCACATTTCTAAAGTTAATTTTTAGAATGAAAATGATTGAATCTTTTGACAATCTATATTTTAAATTAATTATGTGATCAATAATCACGCTGTTGAAGAATTTGTTGCATAAGATGCAGTGGATCCTCTATATAATTTATTTTCTTTGGTTTATGTGTTTGTTTGTATTATGTCAGTGTTTTCAGAAAACCTCTCTAGTTGGCATTCCAATCACTTATGGAATTCCCTAATCCAACTCAAAGATGTAATAAGAAGAGACTTATATCAAGTTTCAGTCAAAATGAATGAAATTTTTAGTTGGCCACCACCTTCTTGGGCTACTCATGTAAATCATGTTATTAGGATTTAGTAGAATCCTAATAATGCTTTTATTTTAGAGATGTTAAAAAGCAATTGGTCACATCGAAAAATGGAAATGCTAGATATAATTTTTAAGTCTAATCTCTTATCAAAATTAATTATTCCATAGCATGGAATATATTTGAATACCATGATGAAAAGTTGGTTTGATAGTTACTTTGATAAAACTAATTATGCAACATTCTTGTTAGAAATATTCTTTCATACTATCACATTGTGATTAGATTTCAGATTTCAACATGGGATAGTCTTCATGATGATTGTGTAAAATTGTGGATTTATTTGGATTCAAATCCTAAATTAGATCCCAAACACGTGTTTTATGAGATTACATACCAAGAATCAATGTGTTGAAGAATTCATTTTCCAACACCATCTAAAGAATCTGAGGATGATAGAAATACCTGTGATCATGATGGGCACTACTTGGATTAGTTGTAAAGAACTAACATTGGACAGTGGTATATGACTACTTTAATACAACTAACTGCCATTCAATCTAGTCCATTGGTAAAATATTAGATAATGGCATTTATTGTAGTTAGTGGCAATCATATTTTATAAATGGAATGTTGACTCATTGTGTGGAGCCATGTGCATCTTTTGTATATTATGCAGTATGGAGATGATAACATTTTTTATAATTTTGTACATGTAATAAAGAAGAAGATTTCATTTATTTTCATAATTATGTTTTGACATCTCATGAGACTCCCTAAATTTAGGGGCCAAAATTTGTGGTCTGGTAGGTGGAAAGCATAGTAGTCTTGGTCGATGAGGAAATCATTTAAAAAAAATTGGCAACCTATATTGCCACACTAAAGCTCTAATAACTCAATATGGGTTATGCCCTGACCTTAATGTGGGTGATAAGGCAACCAAACATTACAATTGAATGGGATAAATTGTATCCCATATGGGCTCATATAAATTTTAATGCACACATAAACAAATTTTTCTTGTGTTGCCTACTAGCATTTCCTTTCACACTTTATCCATAAATACCAGTATGTCCATTCTTCTAATTCAATACATCAAATGATTAGTTGATGGATAATGAGAATATCACATGGTCTTCTTAGAAATTTCTCTTTTTTATCCTCTTTTGGTTGTACAGGCTTCATATCAAATTCGCTATTTTTAAAATGTTGTCTTCATTTTATGGGATTCTTAGCAATTTCTCTTTTTTAACCCTTTTCTGAAGCTATGGGATTTGTATCAAAATCACATTCATACACCCCAACCACATGCATGCCACTTAAGATCATCTATAAATGTAACTACCTCGTGTATGCACTAGTTTGTCTATTTATACATTTTGATGCATTTACTTTGATATGTTTTATGAAGGGTTTTATATTGATTTCAATGAGGTTTTGTATGTTCTTATAAATTTTTGTTCATAGTTTATGTCATATTTTTATTAAGTGGTTTGAATTATCATATTTTAATTTCTATGTGTATTATTCAAACATTATCCTTTGTACATTGTAGTATATGATATATATCATTTAATAAAATAAAAAAAGTCCTCTACAATACATGGAAACTTGCGTTCACTCAATATGAAAATTCCATTTCTAAATCATTCAATGAAATTTTCTCCTTATAGGTTACAATAGATGGAAAAAAGGTGGAAAAACTAATGCACCTTGAAATATAGAAGCTAGGCAAGGGTCCATTTGATTACAGTTATATCAAGTGGGCCAATTTTACTGATGTTAATGAGGAAGATTTGTGGGTTACTTGGGTTAAGTAGGATATGGTTGACAACTTCATCAAAGGAGAATCAATAAGGGAATTTTTTCATTTAAATTTTCATGTTTCACATCGTAAGATAAATTCAAATTTTACTAGAAAGGATAATAGGATCACCACAACCTCTAAATATGTCATGTGAGTCACCTCACACTATGGATTACAAGTTGGTGTCTTTTCAAATTCTACTATGTTGTTCATGCATTCTTTTTTCATTTTACATGATTGTTTATTTGTTCACCATAATCATGCAGCTAGTGGTGTTCATATGGCCCCAATGACTTTGGAAAATTGATGCCATGACAAAAGACAAGTCTTTAATGCCCAAGTCTGGAAAGGGTATCCAACCGGGTTGAAGGCATATAAGGTGTAGTTGTCATTGTCATTTCAGCACATGATGTATGATATGTAGATATGATCATGTGATGCTCACATACAATCAAGTAGAACAGATAGATAATGAGCACAAAAATTACCACAACCAACAATATGAATAGTTCAAGGGCAAGAAATATTTTTTTGCTCCTCACATCAACCCCCAACTTAATGAATGGATTCATAGACTACTATTACTTGGAATGTCTATTGACGCTATCCACCTTAAACACTAGGAGATGGTGCATGACAAACTTGTATTGTTTAATGTTGAAACAGAGTGGGATGATTTCTTGAGTAAGGATGAAATATACAACATAGAGCAATTAATCAAGGAGGTAAAATATGTGCACAATGGTGATGATGCAACAAGTATTCGGGAATGGGCACTGGTAAATCCTAACAAGAGGGTTTTATATCAGGGATACTATGGGGGAGAGCTTGATGGGGATGGGGAAATTGCCTTCATATTGGCTATCCAACTCCCACAATAGCTAGAATGGTTGTTGTGATTTATGAAGCATAATTTATTAGCGATGAATGCAACATTTGGGATGAATGAAATGAAGGTATTGTGCCAATGTTTGTAAGATTATTTGATAATATTAGTTGTTCTAATTTTTTATCCTCTTTTGGTTCTACAGGCTTCATATCAAATTCGCTATTTTTAAAATGTTGTCTTCATTTTATGGGATTCCTAGCAATTTCTCTTTTTTAACCCTTTTCTGAAGCTATGGGATTTGTATCAAAATCACATTCATACACCCCAACCACATGCATGCCGCTTAAGATCATCTATAAATGTAACTACCTCGTGTATGCACTAGTTTGTCTATTTATACATTTTGATGCATTTACTTTGATATGTTTTATGAAGGGTTTTATATTGATTTCAATGAGGTTTTGTATGTTCTTATAAATTTTTGTTCATAGTTTATGTCATATTTTTATTAAGTGGTTTGAATTATCATATTTTAATTTCTATGTGTATTATTCAAACATTATCCTTTGTACATTGTAGTATATGATATATATCATTTAATAAAATAAAAAAAGTCCTCTACAATACATGGAAACTTGCGTTCACTCAATATGAAAATTCCATTTCTAAATCATTCAATGAAATTTTCTCCTTATAGGTTACAATAGATGGAAAAAAGGTGGAAAAACTAATGCACCTTAAACTATAGAAGCTAGGCGAGGGTCCATTTGATTACAGTTATATCAAGTGGGCCAATTTTACTGACGTTAATGAGGAAGATTTGTGGGTTACTTGGGTTAAGTAGGATATGGTTGACAACTTCATCAAAGGAGAATCAATAAGGGATTTTTTTCATTTAAATTTTCATGTTTCACATCGTAAGATAAATTCAAATTTTAATAGAAAGTATAATAGGATCACCACAACCTCTAAATATGTCATGTGAGTCACCTCACACTATGGATTACAAGTTGGTGTCTTTTCAAATTCTACTACGTTGTTCATGTATTCTTTTTTCATTTTACATGATTGTTTATTTGTTCACCATAATCATGCAGCTAGTGGTGTTCATATGGCCCCAATGACTTTGGGAAATTGATGCCATGACAAAAGACAAGTCTTTAATGCCCAAGTCTGGAAAGGGTATCCAACCGGGTTGAAGGCATATAAGGTGTAGTTGTCATTGTAATTTCAGCACATGATGTATGATATGTAGATATGATCATGTGATGCTCACATACAATCAAGTAGAACAGATAGATAATGAGCACAAAAATTACCACAACCAACAATATGAATAGTTCAAGGGCAAGAAATATTTTTTTGCTCCTCACATCAACCCCCAACTTAATGAATGGATTCATAGACTACTATTACTTGGAATGTCTATTGACGCTATCCACCTTAAACACTAGGAGATGGTGCATGACAAACTTGTATTGTTTAATGTTGAAACAGAGTGGGATGATTTCTTGAGTAAGGATGAAATATACAACATAGAGCAATTAATCAAGGAGGTAAAATATGTGCACAATGGTGATGATGCAACAAGTATTCGGGAATGGGCACTGGTAAATCCTAACAAGAGGGTTTTATATCAGGGATACTATGGGGGAGAGCTTGATGGGGATGGGGAAATTGCCTTCATATTGGCTATCCAACTCCCACAATAGCTAGAATGGTTGTTGTGATTTATGAAGCATAATTTATTAGCGATGAATGCAACATTTGGGATGAATGAAATGAAGGTATTGTGCCAATGTTTGTAAGATTATTTGATAATATTAGTTGTTCTGATGTTTTTAATAATAGTAATTACTCCAATGTTTTTATTTTTTTCTTGTATAGTTACAATTGTACACACTATCAGCATTTGATTCCAAACATGAAGGTATGCCTATTGCATGGGTCATTAGGTCTTGATCATGTACTGTCAACATAAGAAAATGGATGTAAATTATTATTCAAAGAGTACATTTGAAAGACATTGAATAAATAATCAATACCTTTATAGTCGATGATACTGGTATGGAGATAAAAGCTATTAGGTGCATCGTCGTTATTCCTGCACACATCATGGACTTCATATTTATATGTTCATAGACACCATCCCTACCTTATTCCATTAACTTATGCAAAACTATTATCTTCTTTAGGGAGACATTCAAGTGTGAAATTTACTCATGCATTTGTCATGTTAATCATGCATGGTTGAAGAATTTGATAGCAAAGGTGAAAGATGATGATGTAAGATGTGTAATGTTTCAGGATTTGGGGTTCATAATGCATAGTTGTGCCAATGAAGATATGGATACAAGTGAGAGGATCCTCCTGCAACAATTCAATAAAAATGCATAAAATAATATAATTATAAAATGAATAAAAGAACTGAATAGTTTATATTGATCGCAAACCACTTTGAGGGGACAACCTCCTTTGAGAAAGCTCAATACAAATAATTCATGCATGCATTCAATGGCCTCAACACTTACTTATATATGAATTATAATCTAAGCAAGTACTACTTCCAATGAATGTGGGATTAAAAAAATACTCACGGGATGCCTTACAAAGCATACACATCCATAACAACTATTAAACTAACAAAGTAAAGAGAAGAGATATCACAGGTTCATAACATCCTCTCCCTTTTAGAAAAACCTTCATCCTCAAAGCTTCATATGTGGGAATTGGTGTTGAATCTGAAATAGCGGTTCCCATGTTGCATCCTCTGGTTGCATTCAATACCACTAAATTAAAACCTTAGTGATAGAATGGGAGTGAAGTTGGCATGTGTGCCCACCTAATATTTCCTCTAGCTCAAGAATAATAGATCCTTCATTATCAAGTTTACGTAAACTAGTCTGCACTCTGGTGTTTGTGCTAAGAAATTTCTTCAGACAAGAGACATGAAATACAAGGTGAACTTGGGAAGAAGGTAGGAACTCCAACTTATAAGCAAATGACCCAATCTTTTGAAGAACCTTATAAGGCCCATAGGACTTTGGTGCTAGGTTATGATGCCCATTTGAGTTTTAGGGAGGATTGCTTATAGGGATGCAGGCAAAGAAAAACCATATCACCTACTTGAAAATTACACTAAGAATGGTGCTAATCTACCTATTGTTTCATTTAATTTTGTGCCATATGAAGATTTTCCTGTAAGGTATTGAGAATCTAATCCCAGGTTTAAAGGATTGTGTCGATCACTTGAACTAATGAACCATTGGGGTTGTAAGGAAGGAACATTGGTCATGCTTGACCATAGAATACTTCATATGGATTCATTATTATTAAAGTGTGATAGGAGGTATTGTACCACCATTCAACAAGGAGCCACTTTTCCCACTGATGTTATTTTGAGGTGAAGAAATAGAGGAAAGTTTCCAAGCATTTGTTAATAATTTTAGTCTGCCCATCTATTTGTGGATGATACCCATAATTCATGTTCAACTGAGTATCAGTCCATATAAATATTTATGTTCGAAAATGGTTGATGAAAGATGCATCATGATTTGAGACAATGGATGACGAAATGTCTTGAAGATAAAAAAGCTAGTCTAGGAAAATTTGTGCAACTATGAAGGCAATATAGGGGTGGATGAGGGCATAAAAATGACTATATTTGGAGAGATGATCAACCACAACCAAGATCGCCATTTTAACTCTAGATTTAGGGAGCCCCTTAATGAAATCCATAGAAAAATCTATCCAAATCCTAGTAGGGATGGGAAAGGGTTTGAGCAACCTAGGGATGAGTGTTGTTTCACCCTTGTTATACTGGTAGGTATCACATTTAGCTACCATATATTGAATTAATTTTATCATTACCTTCTAAAATAAGCTGCATAATGCCCATTCATAAGTTTTGAGAAATCATGAGTGCCTTATGGAGGGAGAAGAATGAAGTTCATAGAATACAACTTGTTATAGATCTATGTTCTAGGGAAGCATTGGATGACCCTTGTATCATAGAGAAGCACCATCCTAAGAATAATGTGGTACAACTGAGGGGTTAGTGGCCAATTGGTGAATGATTTGAGATAATGAGGAGTCATTGACATACCCTTGTTGTACAGTGTCCAACCAATGAAAAATAGGAATGAAAATAGATAAAAGGGAAGCTTGATCCACAAATTTACAAGACAAAGCATCGACCACAATATTATCTTTACCCTTCTTGTAAGTTATCTCATAGTCATAACCCATGAGTTTGCTGACCCATTTCTATTGTGATGGGGTAGAGATCCATTATTCTAGGAAATATTTCAGACTTTGGCGATCAATTTTGATGTAAAAATGATGACCCAATAGGTATGGCCACCATTTCTGTACTACATGTAAAATGGCCATCATTTCCTTCTCATAAGTAGAGAGCACTAAATTCTTACCATAAAGGGATTTACTAGTGAATGTAATGGGGCATCCTTCTTGGAGGAGAACAACCCCCAGTCCATTTTTGCAACCATCACTCTTGATAGTGAAGGTCTTGGCAAAATTTGGCATAACTAGAATAGGTGTAGTTCACATAGCTTGTTTCAATGCTTCAAATGCACACTCAATAGCTTGTGTCCAAGTTAAAGCATCCTTTTTCAACATAGCTATCAATAGAGCTGAAATCTTCTTATAATCCTTGAAAAACTTGTGATAATATCTAGTGAGCCCTAAGAAAACATAGAGACTCTTGAGTGTCTGAGGATGCAACCAATTTATCATAGCATCTATTTTTTCAAGATCCACCTAAACCCCTTGGGTTGAAATAATATGCCCAAGATACTCCACTTCATCCTAGCCAAAAGCAAATTTGGACTATTTTTCACAAAGATGATGGTAAGAGAAAAGTTGTAGTGTGAGCTCTAGATGTTGAAGATGCTCAGACCATGTTTTACTATAGATGAAGATATCATCGAAGAAGACCAGAATGAATTTCCATAGGTAGGGATAGAATATTTTATTCATCAATGCCTGGAATGTTGAAGGAGAATTAGTGAGGTCAAAGGGAATGACCAAGGACTCATAGTGGCCATCATGTGTATAAAAAGTTGTCTTAGGGATATCATCCTCATGAAGCTGAATCTAGTGATATCCAGAGTGGAGATCCAATTTGGAGAAAAAATGAGTGCCATGAAACTCATCAACAATCTCATCAATAAAAGGGATATGGAAATTAACCTTGATTGTGATTTGATTAAGTACACAAAAATCAATGTAGAGACACCATGACCCATATTTTTCTAGACAAGGAGAACTGGGGAAGAATATGGGCTGATATTGGGGTGAATAATGCCTTGTTGTAGTAGGTTTCAAATGAGCATCTTGATCTTAGTCTTTTGTTGAAATGGGTAGTGATAAGGCCTGATATTAAGAGGAAAAATTCTTAAAAAGAGCTAAATATAGTGGTCATCTAACCGTGAAGGTGGCAATCCCACTGGTTCAGCAAAGACACGTGCATATTATATCAGAATGGTTTGTAGGTCAAAAGTAGTGGAGACTATTGACAGTTGCACTTAACAAGAATGGAGCTGAGAAATGACGTCATGTGAATTCTTATTAAGAATATTTTTCATAAGATGTCAACTTATGATGTTGAGAGATCTAGGTTGTAACCCTTCCAATGTGTGTTTTTACCCATTATTCGAAAACTGCATCCAAAGTTCAGCAAAATCCCATAAGATGGGTCCAAGTGTGTGTAACCACTAGGCTCCCAAAATAACATCACATCCATATAAGGGTAAGGCAAACATGTTTGAGTGAAAGTTTTAATCTCTAATAGAGATATACACATTATGACACTTCCATTTACAAGGTAATGTACCCCCATTAGCAATCATGACTTCAAAGTTGGAGCAAGGATGGATTAAAAAATCAGCCTATTTGGTGATTTGAGGGTCAATGAAGTTATGAGTGCTACCCGAATCAATGAGTATTATGATAGGGAGATTCTTGAAGTAACCTCTAGCCTGCATGGTTTGTGGGGTAGTGACTCTAGCTAAGGCATGGAAAGAGATCTCTACTTGGTCTTCTTGAGAAGCAAGTTCCATAATCGATTGAGCTTCTTTTGGATTATTTTTTGTATCTTAAACATCTTCCCAATCTTTAGGTTCAAGTGGAGAGTTCACATCCAATATGTAGATATTTTACTCGACACATTGATGTCCTTGAGTGACTTTATCATCATAGTTATAACATAGTCCTTTTTCTCTACGGCTTGCATCTCTTCCTTAGTCAAATGATTGATAGGAGTAGTTCTAGGGGATGACATTGTTTGAGAGCATTGTGGATATGTATTTTTGAATGGAACAAAATTAGATTTGAATCACTATTGAGCTGCGATCTTATCCTCTACCAACTTAGCCAACCCTAAGGCTTCCATCATTGTGTTGGGTTAGAACATTTTGACATCAAATTGAATTACATCTTTCAATCCACTGACAAAACAACTCCTAAAGAATTAATCAGATAATCCCTCTATGTGATTGGCTAGTTTTTCAAATTTAGTTTGATATTCTCTCATTGTTCTTATTTGAAAAAGTTTAGTGAGTGCTCTAGTGAAGTCATCAAAAAGTAATAGGGCCAAACCATTGCAAAATGAGAGTACAAAAATTGGTCCATATGGGTTCATCATGAGCCTTGATATACCAACAATACTATTTAAGGGCTTCAAGTTCCAAGTGAAAGGATGCAAGTAGAACCTTGTTGGCATCAAAAGTATTATGTAAACTAAAATATTATTCTACCTGATAGATCCATCTAGTTGGAACTATACTATTGAATTGAGGAAAATTAAGCTTTGGCCCATGATAATTGCTAGAAGAAGAAAATGCAGTGTCTGAAGAAGACTCTAGATGTTGTCTGTTGTTCATAATGGTATGTTGAAGACTGAGGCCATTAATTTTTTCATCAAGATCTTTGATGTGGGACATAAGGGTGGCAATTTCATCCTCCATGTTTTTTGCTCCTGTTCGGGTTATGACCATGACCTGAATAACATATTTTTTTTGCAATGGATAGGAAAACTAGAGTTAAGACACGTTTAGTAAGGAAGGTTTTGAATTTGGGTGAAAATGGAAGGGGTAAAGGGGATTTTAATTAAAAAAAATTTAGTGGGAGTATGATTGACGAAGATAAGGGCAATTTTAGGAGTGAAAATGAAAACATTAGAAAATTGGTTAGAGAGAGACAAAGGAGTAGAAATATATGATGAACAAAATGGAAAAAGTTCAAGGCCAACGAACAAAAATTGAAGAAGTTATGGTAAGACATGAATTTTTTTTTGGTAATTTATGGGAATTAGGAGTGGAATTTGGATATGGGACCTGAAGGAAGAAAATGTAGGGAATGAAATTTTAGGTGCCTAGATAAAGTTTGATGATAAATGGGGCTATAGATGGAAAGATATTGCGAAAAAATGATTTTTTTAATTTATATATTTATTTTATTTTATTTTTATGGTTTTTTGTCTAGAAATAAGTCCTCTGGAAGTCTATTGAGACTTTGCAAATAGTTTACAAATTTCAGGTTCTATCAAATATCTACCTGCAAGTCCTCTAAAAGTATGCAAATACTCTACTAATTGATTATTTTGAGTTAGCTAGAAATATTCAAAAATTGATAGAAATGGGCCCCAAGTTTCAATGGTTGCCTAAGGGTTTTAAAAATTTCACTTTGGCCACCAATGTCATTTAATTGACTATTTCTCTCTAGAAAATTTTTGGCCACAGATTTATCTCTTTGTGACAGCTCTTAGTTTTCTTCATGGATGGGAACTACTCAATTAGGAAGGGGTCATTGCATTTTTCACTAGCAAGTCCTCTCAATGAGCCAACTACTTTGGGGTTATTGTGGTACTCCTCATAATAAGTTTTAGGGATTTCACCCAAGCACTTCCCATAGTTATGTGGTTAGGTTCTTACCCTAATCTGAAATAGATTACTATGTTATAGGAAAATACTGAAATAAATTATGCATTAGAACAAAGTTATTTTTGAAAAATTATTATGAAAAAAAATAGAGTGAAGACTTTTTAGAAAAAAATTGGCCTTGGAAAGTTCTTTGATACCAGATGAGAGGATCCTTCTGCAATAATTCAATAGAAATGCACAAAATAATAGAATTACCAAATGAACAGAAGCACTGAATAGATTATATTGATCATAGACCACTTCGAGGGGGAAAACTCTTTTGATCAAGCTCAATACAAATAATTTGTGGATGCCTTTAATGGCCTCAACACTTACTTATATCTGAATTATAATCTAAGCAACTACTACTTCCCATAAATGTGGGATAAAACAAAATACTCATGTGATGACTTACAAAGCATATTCGTCCATAGAAACTACTAAACTAACAAAGTAAAGAGGAGATATCACATGTTCATAATAATAAGGGAGTTTATAAAGTTTGAAGAAAGACATCGCTCCTCTCAACCCACTTTTGTAAATATTGGGAACAACACTGGGCATACAGGATTAGAATGTGGTTGTGATGTTATCAGACACTTCCACATGTTGGGCGAGACACCAATGCATCTATATAATCTTGCCATTCTCATTTTAAATGTCATTTACTAAGCAAAATAAGGACTTATATACATCACAAGGTGGATTGGTTGGCTCACCAACTAATAACATCAATTTACTACATTATTGGTGGCTACAACTATGTAAGGACACTAGCTTCCACAGGAACTTAAAAGTAGAAATACATGAGAATATTTCATGGGTACAGATTTGAACATCATATATTCTCATGTTACCTTTGATAATAGCGACCCTCATACAATATGGGTGCAAATTACAAAATATGATACATTGCGACCCTCATCCAATATGGGTGCAAATTACAAAATATGATACATTGCATTATCGTGTCTTCAATGTAACACCTTTTATGTCAATGTGCAATTACTCATTTTCAATCCAAGGATATACTTGTAAGCATGTGCTCAAGGTGGACCTGATGAGAAAGATGACAACTCAAGTAATGTAGAGGATGTATCCATAATGCATGGTCTTAATGAAAGCATCAACAACATCTATGTTGAGTGCCATGTAAGTTTTGTTTCCCTTGTACTATATGCATTGACAAAGTCAAGGTGATTGTAGTTTATGTAATATGTTTTCATTTCCCAATTTAAAGGCAATGGACTTATAATTAAAAATGAGGGAGAAGGCATGGATGTTAGAGGTGTATACAACAAAATTCATGGTGTATTAGATATGGATATGTAAGGATCAGGCCATGCACTAGAAGGTTTTATAGCAAATCTATCGATGACACTAAATACTAACTGAGGGGGGATGATGTAGTAGGTCTAGTAACTACTTGTAGTCATATGTTTTTTGTATTTTTGGGAATTTCTAATTGGATGATTTTCACTTTATGAGTATATCCCATATAGTACTAGAGTTGATGATGTTGAGGCCTTGACATGCAGAGCAAGAGAGATATTTGACAGATGTTGTGTAGTGGATAAAAGCATAGAAACTATGGTATTCTTCAAAAAAAATATGGCACAAGATTATAATAAGGTGTAGAGTAGGGTGATATTAAATGCACAATACCCAATGCTTCATCCTTCTAAAAAGTTTAAGATGGGCATGGAACTTCCACATGTAGACAGAGATACTTCATATAAAATATGAATAGATGCATATATTAAAGCATGTCGTAGGAGACCACTATTTCTCCAAACCCACCTTGTAATAATCCAAAATGACAAGTCTGGGATGAAAAGATTAATAGGGAATTAAAGTGAGATAGGGGTGAGCATAATAGAGATAATGATCCTGATTGTAGCCCTTTATAGGTTTTAGTGACAACACAATAATAATAAATGCATGTAACAACATGAAATGCATGTAATGAAAAATAAATACCTTTTTTTTAAGGTGAATAGTTCTCATAGACTGTCCACATGCTATAACATATTACATAAATTTATTGTATCTTAAAGGATTTTCTAAATAATATTTAAACCATACCCAAAAAAATGTGGTAAAGTTATCCATTATTTTAAACATAAATTGAATTTATAAATATTATATAAACAAATAATGTTACTGATATTATATAAACAAAGAATGCAATAGTTCCAAGGTTCATTTGATTGGTTAGTAGATTTAGTACCTTGTTCATGCTTAGAAGAGTCTCTTTAGTCCTCTTTTTACAACAACTTTTTACATCAACTACCTTTTGACAACTACTTTTGTGATGGTGGTCATCCTTTATCCCTTAGTTGAAATATTCAGTTTACCCAATCTCTTAATGATTCCCTCGTGTCACCACGTAAATCCAAAGAGAGTACCCCTTAGGGGATAAGGATAAACTAAGATAATCAAATTCAAGAAAATATTACCCATTGGAGGATCAAGAAAGTATTTAAGCAATGCCCAAAAATAATAATATAATGTACATCATCACTAACCACTCTTATGGTAACATAACCATTACCATTAAGAGAGTGCCCATAAAAATGGAACAAAATATGTGTGTCATACTAGCATTTGGAAATCATAAATCAACTACAATAATCAAACAAAAATGTATTTCAAGATCACCAATTTAACCTTGTGCCCATATAGTAGAGTCATTGATTGAGTTAAGGAAAATCCTCTAGTGCATGTAAACTATGTTAATAGATACTCTCATGCTCTCTTGATCACAATTTCCCATGTTGGACATAACCCAAATGCACCTTAGATATGTAACAATATTTGGATATGGCCTAGGTAAGGTGGAAAAATTTATTGGATATGGATATTACAAAATTTGAATTGTATCCTATAAAGATTTAAGAAAAAAGTGAAAAAAAAAAAAAAAAAAAGAAGAAATAAACCACTCATTGATTATAAAGAGTTTCCTCTTAACACACATTATTATTCATTGAAAACTTATTTTGATAGAATTTTGGCATTGTGTTGGTTGATTTGAAGGGATTTGTAAGGTTTCTACAACCAATCCTTCATCGCGAAAATTATCTTTTATTATGGATTGTTCCACTAGGATAGCTACTCAGGATGACAAAATACAAGAGAATAATTTTGTGCTCACTTGGAATTACACATAAAGCACACAACATGGTAATCAAAATCTAATAGGTGTAGGGAAAAGGAATATAGACACCAAGCTACTGACATTTAGTATTGTAAGGAACTAGTAATTTGAGTATACCCTGTGTAATATTACATATATCTAAGCCATAACACACATTATTCCTTAGAAAATTTTTAATACATACATTTTACATCGAGTTACCTAGAATGGGATTCAATTAATCATTTTTCCTATGAGGTACCTTCACCAAGATCAAATCAATCATGTTCTTATAAGTCACCTAAATTGGAATTTAACTAATTATGCCATGAGTTACCTTGATAGGGAACTAGCCAATCATGTTCCCACTAATGATGTAGAGGTAAAGTGGAGAAATCACAAGTTATTCCCTTAATTGTCTCTACTCTTGTTTGAGAACTCATTCAATGCTATATTAGTCCTTGAAGGTTCTATATTCTCACAATATTTCCTTGGTTCTTGGGCTAGTGGCATTCTTCTTGATATAACTATCCTTTATACATTTTAGATACACTTATTAGACTCATTAGGCATCTATCATGTCACTAGCAGCCACTCCCAACTCACTTCTTAACACTGGTCTTTCCTTACCATTCAATTCTCTCTATTAGCTCTCCATTAGGCACATCTCATAGGTTTCAAAGATCAATCTTTGACGTAACTATTAGGAATGTTTCCTATTTTCATAAATGATATAATATTACCCTATTTAACCTATCTTGGATCCTTTTAGGTGTTCCATCCTAAGTCATCATTCCAATTTGTACCCCAAGTTCACAAAGATTACACAAGACTTGTAGCCTTTTATAAGATAAATCTCCTTTCTTGGGACATTCCAAAGCTCACTTTAGCATACTAAGTTCATATTATAGCACTCTTTATCCTTATAAAACTTTTTTCTCAATCTCAGAACCTGATAACCCATGATAATGTGATTTCTAGTTCAAACATTCCCTAATTAGGTCCTACATTAGGTATTCAACCCTGTAACCCTGAGTTTCCCTTATCCCAATCTCCACACAAGAAAAAACTCCCAAGAACCATGTGATTACCCTATGGAATTTTAACTCTGATCTTCCTTCAAAATTTGAGGTTTCAAGTCCTTCGCTAAGTACCTAAACCTATATTTTGCTAAGAAACCTTACATAGGGTATGTACTCAATCCAAACAGTATAAAACTACAATATTTTTTTAATATTCTATTTCAATCCATTATAGGACCTTATCAAGGTATATAAAAATTACAATAACTCTCCAAATATCTATTTATTCTCATCCAACCCTCATAATATTATATCTCGCTATACACAGAATTCTCAGTCTTTGAACCAATATCTAATAGTCCTAGTAATCCTTGTTTAACTTTCATGAATTTCAAGTTCTTAGGAAAGTTTAATTTCAACATTGTGTCTCTCCATACAAACTTTTACCTTACTAATAGTCCATTCTCATTATTCAATCCTTACCAATCTTCTAATCTGAGTGATCACATAGTTATGGGTTCTTTGACAGGGTTAAAACAAGGTTCTAGCCAACCAGTGCCATTCAAAGGTGGTCTATCTCTTTAAATAAACTTAATTAATCATTTTAAACTCATTACACATCTATTTTTCTCTATTGACAAAATTCACAAATTAACTTCATTTGCTTTATTTGCTAATCACTCACAATGATTGTGAAAATAGGGTCATGAATTATACAGGCTTGTGACATCTTTTAAGGGTTATATTTATTTTCTATAGTTTTTAAACTCCAAATAAAACTATCCAAACTATCCTCATTATCATATCAATTCTCTAATACTCCTCCCTCATTATTTGGCACCATACACACATTCCGCTCTTTTTATTTGATTGTGAACAATGTCTTATGACTATTAAATATGGCTCTTGTTATCCCATAATTATGTACTATATAATTATCCCAATATTTACCTTCATATTAATAAGTTCATTATTTAATCTAAAGTTATCTCATCCATATAATATCAGCTTACCACACAAGTATTTTCTCTCCACCAAACTCTCAAGCAATGTTACAGTATCACACCTTGGGTTGTCATAAACTATGAACATGGTATTCAAAAGGGAATTGCATCCTCAAGGATTTTCTCACTTTAAAATGTTTACTCAACTATCCAAGGTTATATATAATCCTAACAATGTTTCATAATGAGTGTTTCTTATTTATTGAATCTTCAAATTTGGTGAAGAACCCTGTTGTTTGAGTAATGTAATGGTGGATGAATGAGTTTTGCAAGATCAAAGAGGAAAGGTTGTTAATATTGTGTTTAGATATTATTTCATTGAATTCTAAGTTCATATTATATTTGAAAAGTATGTGGGTGCATTCCATTTGTGTTGATTCACACTAGTTTGCACAACAATCTCTATAACCCTATTGACTCTTTGTGAGCATAGATAATTGGTACAGGGTATTCAAAATTGGCATGAAAGTGTTGTAAAGTAGACTGGTAAAGGATCCTACCCAATATATAGGAAATACGAAAATTAAAAATTACTTTAATCTATTTGTAAATTCTTGGTAAAGGTTTAAGATCTCAACTTGCTCCCTAGACAACTACAATCCTGTAATTAGTTAGAGAAACCAAGTATTAAGCAAGTAGATTCTGGTGAAGAATATATTTGGAGCATCCTCATGAGTAATTATTATTTATTTAGATTAATGGATTTTTAAAAATCCTTTTCAATAATCTATATGGTTTATAAATATTTAGACGAAAACAATACATCAAAGAAACACTTGTAGACATGTACAATACCACTGTGTACACAGAGCACAGGAAAAGATGCTATAGAGATGTTGGTAAGTGTATTTTATGATTTAATATGATTTAGGAGGATTTGAAGGTATATCAATCATGAATATGAATTTAAACCCATTTTTTGGAGGGTTTAGTGTCAAGAACTAGGTAGCTAAACCCTACATGTAAGTCTAGGTGTTCATTTTGAACCTATAACATGGTAACAGATTGAATGGAAGGATTTTGTGCATAAATATTTACTGTATAAGGTGAATAAAGTTGTTTTTTACCTTTATTAATCTAGTTTATTATTTGGAAAAAAACATGGATGGTTTGAACCATTAAAACAAGCTCCATAAACCTTAAACCTATGACTATGTGCATTTAGTGAGATAAAAATCCTATGAGAAGACTAGAACAAAAGTCTAAGAAGGGAATTTTAATTATTTGGGATGATTAATAATGGTGATATATACCTTAGGAAATCTTAAATGTCTTTTTAAACTCTCTATGGAAAAATTAAGAGTAAATCAAATGCTCTCGGGCTTGACTATGTGCATATAAACATAGAAGTAGGGTTCGGGTGATAGAACTAGTTCTAACCATCAAAAGTCTTTGAAATTTGGTATATATCTTGGTTAATACCTATGCTAAGTGATTTTAAGGTTTAAAAGTTAGTCTTGTACTTATTTGTACTTATATATAGTACTATGTGTAAACAGGGTTGTGATAGACTTAGAGAGGCCTAATAGGCCTTAACAGAGAGGAAAAAGTGTCTTAAACAATGATCTATTGAGTGAATCAAAGTTTGAAAATTATTCAAGATTAAGAATACCATAACTGGTATTCAAATTAAAGTATTTTGGTGTTTTTAATCCTTACCATACTGTACATAAAGAATTTTTGTAGAAAAAGGCTATTAGGAGGAGACTGGGTAAAGGGAGAAATATAGAAAGGATAGGGATTAAGTTAATAAGGGTATTGTTGATAGGAAGGAAGGTCTAAAGATACCATAGGGAGAACAAGAATAATAATACGAACTAAAATACATTTTTAACATTGATGAACCTAAGGACCATATAAACCGAGTGTAGAGACAGAACATTGGTTAGAGAAGGATTTTAATGAAGTGTTGATCATCCTCTGCATCACTTTCCTTCTTAACTAAATTTATGACCTTATCCAAACCTGTATAAATATACATATAGATTATATGTATATATGGATTTCAAGGTTCACTTGAAACAATGTTAATACATATAAAGAGTAGTCCATAAAGCTTGAAAAAGACACAACATGATGCTCGACATATCTGTATTCATTGATTCAACATTTCATTACAACACAATCCATCAATGGATTTGGTCACCTTTATTGAGGGTTCTTGAGTATTTTTTCATTCTCACCTTTCCTCCCTCTCCTTGGAGACCTCTTCATGACCCTCCTCTCTCTCCTCTACCCAAAAAGTAATGTACAACTGCCTATGTAACAAGTGTCAACATTAGTTTCTTGGTAGTTACAAAGTAAAATCCTATTTTCTTGATAACCTAACATATGGGTGAGGACTACATAACTAATACAACATCCATACTAGTGGTTAATGTTTGATCAAACTAGGACACCAGTATTTATTGGAATTTAGCATTTAACACAATGACTAACATTATTCTAGCCAACCTTATTACAACAGATTATATAAAAATCAAAGAAGCATTAATCCTTAGTTAAAACAAGTATATTAGTCAAATGATATTAAGTTATAAGTAAAATAAAGTGTATCATTAAAATAGATTTAGTTTTCAACTTACCTCTTGAAAAAATGTTAACAATCAAATTTGTGCCTTGAAGTAATCAACAATTAAAAGAAGCAGTTTCGCTTAAGTAATAGTGGCATAACAACAGAAGATCAGACAAACCAATATTGGGCTTTAACACTTTCTATGTCAATAAAAAATGGATGTTTGGGTCAAAAATAAGGTCTCTCATAAACATTGACACTCAACTTTGACCAACATTTTACCCCCTATTTCCAAAACTCAAAAATAGTGTTTTCTAGCTTGATGCTCCTGCATCACTTGAGATGGTAGTTGACATGGTAGCTTGTTCTCTTGTATTTAATTTTTATTTACATATATGTAGTTAGTTAAAAACTACTTTCTACATGATATTGCATTTCATATACATTCTCTTATGCATTTGACTACCACATTTCATTTACATTCTCTTATGCATTTGAAATTACATTAGTTTTTACCAAACTCCAAAAAACATCTTACTATGTTGATTAACTACATGTAGAATGATTAACTATAGTTTGTGAATTATTTTTAGAAATTATTGCTAATTAATTTTTGTAATTGTGTGGCATGTGGAATTATTACTACTTGGGGAGTGTTGTCGAAACACGAGAGGAATTTCATAAATTCATATGGAAAAAATCAAATATACTAGAGGAACTAACTATGGAACGATAAACATTACATGAAATATTGTGTGTGGTGGTTGTTTCTATTAATTGAAGAGACCTTGTAAGTACAAAAAATTTCATGTAGCTTGATGGATTGTGGTGGGTGAATGATCTCCTGCATTACAACATGGCATATCCATTGTACCACATTCTGAAGGTGAGCTATGAGTACATGACATTCATAGATAGGCCCAATCATGATTTATACATATAGTGGTCATATGAATGGCCATAGGATGATGTTGTTTTGTCTGATGTGTGGGGTACTCTTGGTGACATTCCAACCTATTTGAGGCCCTTCTTGGAGATGTTCTTGCCAATAAATGTGTCTAATGATCTAGAAGTCTATGTGCATCTAGATCATGTACAAAATATATTAATTGGTGCCAAAATACCATTCCAAGTGTGTTTCAAACTATATAGTGTTTTAAATAACCTCTTTCAAGCCTCTAGTCTTTATTCGATGCATCTATATGTAGCATTGTGTAAGGGATACACAATTTCCCACACCATAGATTTTCCTCTCATCTAACTGGGCTGAAGTATTTCAAGAACAAAACCACTATTTTTTTGCATGCATGTTATAGAGGATGAAATATATGGTGACTGCAATCCATCAAATTAAAGTGATGGTCACTACAATCCATTAAATGAAAGTGACAGTTCTAAAAGTGAATAGAATAATTGTATAAAAATATGTTTCAATATTGATAAACAATGTATTACATATTTAAATAGTGTTTAGTCTTGTAATCAATTCTATTTTAGCATGTTTAATTTAAATAAAGTATATATTTGTTTATCTATAATAGTGTTTGATGTTTTGATCACGTAATGTTTTGATGATCAAATGAATGAAGAAAGAAATGATTGTGTGTTTTCATGTCCTTTAATAGTATTATATTCTTCATTGGAATGTTCATATGACACTAGAAATGGAGTCAACCCCCTCAAATAGCTTCATATTTAGTATGATGTATCTCCAAATCATAAGCACCTCAAATCAAATTTGGGATTGAAACCAATTTCCTAGAATAGTTTTCAATTTTGGTTAAATCCTGATAAGTAAAGTGAGAAGTTTTATAACTTTCATCTATTCATTACTGAATATAAAATTTAGCTAAAACAACATGTAAGTTATAGTTAATCCAAATGGCATACCCTAGTTTCATTGTCTAAGTGTTTTGAGATCACAAACTCTTCACAAAACATGTCTTACTTTGCTATAGTAGGTCAATCTACCAAATCATATAAATGATCTTGTGGTTGATAATACCTAAAAGAAATATTGTCTAAGTGAATATATATAGCATCAAGACCATGGATTTAATTTTCAATAATGGTTCCTCCACTAGAATAGTTGGTATCTTGATGCAAGAGCATCTAGCTAAAAGAAGTCAATTTTATGTTTTGGTCATTAGTGGTCAAAAGTGGGTCATGTTTGCATGTAATGTAAGTCAAGAGACCTTTCAAGGTCTATTTCATGTGTTTCAGGTCATATCAAGTCCCTAGGATTCATAGTAGTAAGTTTGAGAGTGTTTGGACTTTTCTCTCCAAAACCAAGAATTTGAAAATTCAAATATTTAAAATGAGTCTAGAAGGGTCAAGTGCATGTATGGAGTGAATAGATGAGTAAAATGGGATTAAAAGTCTAATGAATTCATTTAAAATGTGTCATAAGGGACATAAGTCTAAAACATCACATTAGAGGTCATATTCAAGTCTTGACATCATAAACCTCACATTGAAGTGACAATGTAAGGAGGTTGTGTCTTATAATGACCTTAACCAATATTGAAGTTGGTTGAAAGGAGATAGTTATACGTAAGTATAGAGAGTAGGAGATGTGATATACAATTAAGGTATTTCCAATAAGGTGAAGGAGATCATGAGCATGAAGAAATTATACAATATTCCTCAAGAGTGATAACAAAGTCTAGATGGATCAAAATTGTATGTTTTTATTGAATACAATGATTAAATAAGGAATTTAGCCATATAATTTGATGTTATTGAACTATATTGAGTTGTTTTGAATCATGTATATTTCACTTGAGGCCATGTATTTGTTCATATTTATGTGGAGTTTCAGGTTGTTGAATGATTGGTGGAGACAACCAATAAGGGTTGTAGGTTACAGTCATGAAAGGAAGATATTGGAATGTTTGGTTACAGATCAAAGTTGGAGTTTAGTGTGTAAAACATCATTGTATAGGTTGATAAAATATAAACATTTAAATAGTTGTGTAATATAAGTAACAAGGTGATATTGAGAGTAAAATGAACCATTGAATCTTTAAGGCCCTGTAGACTTTTGTCTCAGTCAGAAAATGAGGTAATCCTTGGGATTTAATAAATCAATCAACTATGTGATGAGATGATGATTGAGAGATGAATGTGTGGTTCCTATATAGGGTAATATTTTTTATTTGAATACAATAGAGGTAGTGAGCTTCTATTCATAGTTCACAAAAGAATCAATTCTGTTACATAGTCTATAACCTCTATTTTTGTAGATGTTGGAATGGATATACATTATGAGAGAGGTAAGATCATTATGCTATAAAGTTATTGATGTGAATAACTAGGATTTTTTTTTTTAATGATTATTCTTGAAATAAAGAGACCCTATAATGGAAGTTGATAATATACATGCCTTGTTTCTATACTTGCATTGTTCTTTCATGACTATAAGGATTGATCTTTGAGAGAATCCATATGATCAATGAATTGTTGGCTTCTAAAACGTGTTGGTAAATTAAATATGGAGGTTTTAAGTGGTTTATAATCTCTCTTTGGTTGAAACATTATTTTTGGTTGTCTAGCAGGGACACAATCATGTGGGAAACCCTTGTAATCTACATAGTCCAAGGGAAATTGAGTTAGAATGTGTGAACAGTGGATTGGATTTTAGTTTTCAAAGGTTTGAGGAGTTTTGTTAGGGTAAGAAAGATCGTAAAAACCATTCGTAGTGGTATGAAAGTCTTTGAAATGTTTTCAAGATAATTTTCCATTCACAGTGGTATGAAAGTCTTTGAAACATTTTCAAGACAATTTTGTTACTCTTGGGTCTGTATATAGGCTAGGAAACCCTAGACTAGGATTTAGTCAATTTGGAGAGTTTTCACCATTATAAAAATGTGTAACTTGGTGGTTTTAAATTAAATAATATCTCAAAGAGGATTTCATAAGTTTTAGTCTTGTACAGACTCATTCCATATGCATTTGGTCAACTGAGTTATAACTAAAAAAAATTAGGCTTATAAGGGATAAGAAAATGGTAAGGAGTAAACCAACTCTTGAAACCTCATAATAAGTTGTATCTATATGGAGGGAGATCATATTAAACCCTAAAACTCTAAGAAATACTGTATAATGGATAAAAAAGGAGAAACATCCAAAACATGGCTACTAGCCTAGAGAAACCATGGAGAGTGAACTGTGTGGAAATAAGTAATTAAGGGTGAGTTGATAGTTGAAAGGGTTTCATTCAAGTGTGATGAGAGAGAATCTAACTATTTATTACTAAGGATTGAGCTATGGAACCTAAATCAATATTGGTCCTTTAGACCTAAGAGATAGTGAGATAATTGCATAATAAAAACAAACACACAACTAAATAGAAGGGGAAGTCAAGAAGTAATGTTTCAAGAACTGTCCATTCATCAGTAGTGGGAGGTCATTGCTTTCAAGGTTCTTAAAGTGAAAGGAATTCTAGCTGAGTAATTCAATTCTATTATGTTGGCCCTTCGTTTCATGGGATTTATCTCATAATGATACTAGATCATAAATCCTAAAAGATTTTACCTTGGCCCTTTTGTCAAACCATCACTTGATAGTGCATTGATGCTTCCTGAAGTTGAGTAAGGCTTCATCCTAGGCTTCCTCTAATTAGATAATGTTTAAGATCCTAGAATCTACATTATCATTTTGTTCCATATACTTTTGCATGAACTTGTATGTAGGTAGCCTAAGTGTAATTGGTATAATTAGATCAAGTTTGTAGACTAGAAGGAATGGAAAGCTCTCAAGCACTTGCTTATGTTTGGTGTAGTCAACCCATAGAGATAATTTTAGTAATGAATTCCATTCTTGGGTTTTCTTTTCTATAAACTTCTTGATGGCATCAATTAGATTTGTGTTCTCTAACTCTACCAATCTATCTGCTTCCAGATATTAAATGGATGAGAATTTCAAGGTGATCCCTTCATCATAAGCCCATTTAGTTAACTCATTAGACTAAAATACGGGACCACTATCACACACAAATGAAATAGGAGTTCTAAATCGAGTGGTTATATTATTCTCCATGAATTTGATGACCTCAATGATAAGGATTTTCTTTTTTTTCATTGCTTTGATCCATCTTATACATTAATCTATGGTCATGATATTAAACTTATGGTTTATTGAGGAGTTGGGATTTATAACCCCAATAAATTTCAGTCTCCATTGGGTGAATTGTGTTACTTCCTTAACTGGCTACAATAGCATTCAATCATGAATTTATATTTTGACAAAGGTTTGACATTTATGGCATACCCCAATGTGGGTGTGGACATATTTGAATAAAATAGGCTATTAGTAGCCTACCCAAAGTATCTTATGTGTTTTTACGTTCGTTGTGGGGTGGAAAACTCCCAAATTCTCATGTAAGTTTACCATTACTTCCTTAGCTTCATCTTGTGATAAACATC
Source organism: Torreya grandis (assembly GCA_037957365.1). Taxonomy (NCBI): domain Eukaryota; kingdom Viridiplantae; phylum Streptophyta; class Pinopsida; order Cupressales; family Taxaceae; genus Torreya; species Torreya grandis. The sequence continues at coordinate 3,347,432 of JARHVA010000465.1, read as the reverse complement.
TATGATAGACTTCTTCATGATTCTTCTTGGAAATAATTCCTTTATTCAACCTATTTTGTGTTTATTTTATCAAAAAGGATCTCTTTTGCATTTGATTTAGCCTAGGAGGTGTGTTCCATAGAGTAGGTAATGTATAATTAGGGCGTACTAATCTTACTATAGTATTAGATCCTAGTACAAATGGTGCATAGTGATCCTTGGATCGATTTCAATTATTAGCTAAGTAATACCTTGTCCTCTAACCAACTTGGCATGTTTTATTTCTAAATCATATTTTCATGGCTTTATCATCCATTTGCCTTTGTGATTGCCTATTTTATTTTATCCCAACATTTATTTGATGGTCGGGTTTGGGATGATTTTATGTAACTTATTCTTGAGAATGTAGTACCTGAACTTTTTTACAACCTTGACTAGTGCATAAGCATGTTTATCAAGAGTGGAATATTTATTTCTACATCTTTGAAATTAGTGCTCATAAAAGTAACAAGGTGCTCTTCTCCCTCCAATATTTATATGAGGCAAGCGATGATGGTGTAATCAAAAGCGAAAGGGTAAATTTAAAATCTTTCATATAGTCTAGACTGACTACCAATAAGGCTTGCATGATAGAATCTTTTATATCTTGGAAAGCCTTCTTCGATTTAGCATGCCACTCCAATTTTAAATCTTGTTTCAACAAAGCGTTCAAAGGCTTTATGATTTTGGCAAATCAAAAAAATAAATTCTAAACAAAAATAATTTTCCCAAAGAAATATTTTAATTCTTTCTTGTTATTAGATGGAAGTAACTTAGAAATTATATTAGCTATTTTTATATCGATATCAATACCTTTCTTCATGATGATATGATAGAAAAGCTTACCTTTGATGATGCCAAACATTCTTTTATTTGGGTTTATAGAGATACCATACCTCTGTAGACACCCCATTTTGTCCACAACTAGATTCTAACCGAACTTCATATTAATTTCTATCAAATAATGCAAATTAAGCCTAGGAATCACTGAAAGTCTTAATTCTATTTTCACATTAGACATTAATGCTTAGAAACATGTTGAGGAATATCTATTTGGAATATTATCCTGTATGCAATAATAAACTCTCACATTGCATGAAATCTCATGTGTGGTAGCCAGTTCCATCAATTGAAGGGGCCTTGGAAGCACAACAAATTTCATGTAGCCCGATGGATTGTGGTGGGTGAATTTTCTCCTACATTACAACATGGCATATCCATCGTGCAACATGCTGATGGTGAGCTAAGAGTACACGACATTCATAGACAAGCCTTATCATGATTTATATATATAGTGATCATATGAATGGCCACAAGATGATGTTGTTTTTCTTGATGTGTGGGGTACTCTTGGTGCCATTCCAGCCTATCTGAGGCCTTTCTTGGAGATGTTCTTGCCAATGAAGATGTCTAATGATCTGGATGTCTATGTGCAGCTAGATCAAGTACAAAATATATTCATTGGTGCCAAACTACCATTCCAAGTGCATTTCAAACTATATAGTGTTTTAAATAACCTATTTTAGGCCTCCAATCTTTGTCTGGTGCATCCATATGCAGCATTATGGAAGAGATACAAAATCTCCCACACCACATATTTTTCTATCATCCAACTGGGCTGAAGTATTTCAGGAACAAAACCACTATTTTCTTACACGCATGTAATGATTTTTTTAAAAATAGGTTTTATTGGTTATTATAATATTGTCCCATTAAATATTTATACTAAATGATTGACTTGAAATGCTTAAAAATTATGCAATAAATATAAAGTAATAATATATACGTGAAATAAAATTAATCAAAGAATTCAAAACAAAATTGAATATCTTATTAAAGTGTTACTTGAACAAACCCAATGAAATTGTCAACAATTTTCTTATCTATTAGGGATTTGGTTTGTTTTTTCAACTTTGAGACTTTATTAATTGATAGAGCATCTTAAGAAAATGGTTTATAAAATAAATTAAAGAGTAATTTCAAGACTATTTGTAGTAAAAATGGTTCCATAATATTAAATATTATAAAATTAGACTACAAATTTTTAGAAATAATATTCAAAACTTTCATTTTATTTGTAGAAAAAGCTTGAGTAAATTTTGTCTATTTATAAATTTATAATTGACAAAATATCTTTACAAGAAGAAATAGGTATAAATTTTTTTATAAACCCTCCTCTTTTCTACCACTTTAAACTTCTTAAAAATTTGCTCCTTCCTTTAAAAAAAGTTTTTTTATTTCCAAATTCTTTACATTTTTTCTGGAGCAATCCACTCTTTAAAGATATGGTCATACTTTTGACTGAATTCATTGAATTGATATTCATTTAAACGATAGTCAATTTTTTTTTAAAGTTCTATTCATAACTCATAATTTGTTCCGCATTCATAGCAAACCGAGAAAGTCTCCAAAACACCCATCCCTGCGAAAACTATTTACCCTATTTCTAATGTCCAGGGTAATTTAATCTTAAATTCTTGAAGCCTATCTTAATACTCTTTGTTGGTGACGTGGTATCCAACTCAACAGCAAAGCATTTAATCTTCCATGCCATGTCAAATAGTCTAAAATTTTTCATAGCACTCCAGCCGTCTACCCCATTTAATATTTCTTCTCTTTCTCTTTTCATCTATATGCTTCGAGTCGAAGCTTCCTATTATTCTTTCTTTGTAAAAACATTTTAATATACTCTGTTTTTAGTATGTATGAAGCAGAAAGTATATGAAGGCAAAGATATATGTAGCGAAGCTCAGCTATTTTTGTATATAGAAAATAATTGTAAAGGAAATCAACACAGCCCTGCTCGATTGGCATAAAGGACTGAAGTCTGTAACTCATTTGGCAAAGATTAATGCAAGATAATTATTTTGTGTTTGTTTTGTTGTGTCTGTGTTTATTTGCTTGTATCCTCTATTTTTATATGCGTCAAAACTATCAAACTGGTATAGCTTAGAAAAGAACCTGAAGAGAAGAGATCAAAGTTTTTTCAAAGGGGTTTGCTTTCAAAGCAAGAAGCATCTATCAAGGAGAGGCTGCTCACAAAACTCAGAGGTAAGGCAGAAATTTTAAAAGGATAAACTCTTAGCAAAAAGCAAATAGAAGGAAATTATTTCATAGAAGCCATGGCAGGAATTAGTGGTAACATTTCTCAATCTCGAATACTAATTTTTAATGGAAAAAATTATGATTTTTAGAGTATAAAAATGAAAAATCTTTTCTACTCACAAGATGTTTGGGATTTAGCTGAAAATGGGTTCCCTAAACCGGCAAACCAATAGGTATATCAGGGATTGTTACAAGCAAAAAAAGATTTACAGAAAGAAAATAAGAAGAAAGATGCCAAATCATTATTTTTCATTCAACAAGCCATGGAGGATTCAATATTTTCACATGTTGTAGCTACTACAAGGTCAAAGCAAGCATGGGAAACTCTGTAAACAACATACCATGGTACAAGCAAAATTAAAAATGTGAAATTACAAATACTTAGAAGATATTTTGAGAATATTGATATGAAAGAGTCAGAGAATATAGATTCTATTTTTACACATGTAATGGGCATTGTGAATCAAATTAGAATTCATGGTGAGAGTATAGAAGACCCAGATGTTGTAGAAAAAATACTTAGAAGCTTGCCTACAAAATTTGATTAAGTTGTCATGGTCATTGAAGAATTTAAGGATTTATCTCAGCTATCATTTGATCAATTAATGAGGTCATTATTGTCACATGAGCAAAGGCTAAACCATCCAGGGTCATCCTCATTGGAAAATGCATTCAAAACTCAGTTTTCAGTCAATAAAACAAGAGGGAGATCAAATTATTGCAAAGGTAGAGGTCATTTTTCACCAAGAAGCAATAGATAATCTAATCAATTTGAAAGTAGACCAACATCAACCCTGCATACATCTTTCACACCATCAAGAGGAAGAGCCAGTAGTCATTTTCAAAGCCATCATTAAGGAGAAAGGTATGATAAATCCAACATCTAATGTCATTATTGTAAAAAATTTGAGCATTTTGCATCTAAATGTAGAAAAATTCAATATGATATGAATAAACAAAAGACAAATTTTACAAATGAAAACTAACTCAACACTAATGAACAAAACACAATGTTGATAACATCTAATGTTGCTCAAGAGAGCTCAAAGGAAGTATGGTTTTTGGATAGCAAGTGTAGCAATCATATGAGTAGAAACAAAAAGTTATTTACAACAATAGATGATTCGGTAAAACCAAAAGTAAAATTGGAAATGATCACAAAGTATTAGTCATGGGGAAATGATCAATTAACATAAGAACAAAACAAAGTGAAAAGAAGCATATCCCTCATGTATATGTCCCTGAATTGCAACATAATTTAATAAGCATTGGTCAATTGGTGAAAAAATGGTATAAGATATACTTTGAGAATGGTGAATGTGTGGTTTTGGAAAAGAAACCTAGAAATAAGCTAACTGCAAAAGTTAAAATGATGAAAAATAGGATGTTTCATCTTAAAATCCAAAGTGAAATATGTCTAGAACCTCAAGGATTGCAAACAATTATTGAAGCAACATTTAATATTTTGTGCAAATCTTGGTTATGGACCTTGAGATTTGGGCATCTAAACTTTAAAGATTTGTAGCTATTGTATAAAAAGAGAATAGTATATGGATTGCCACCAATAAAGTTACTTAAAACAACATGTGAGGTTTGCATACTTGCAAAACAACATAAACAAAAATTTATAGTTGAAAAATCTTATAGGACAAGGCATCCGCTTGAAATAGTCTGTTTAGACCTTTGTGGACCGATGCAAACACCATCCATAAGTGAGAATCTATATTTATTGACATTCATTGATGATGTCAGCCACAAAACTTGGGTGTATTTCTTAAAATACAAATCAGATGTGTTTGATATTTTTAAGGAGTTCAAAGCAAAAGTGGAAAAAAAAAGTGGATACTGTATCAAAATATTGAGAATTGATCAAGGTGGTCAATACATATAAAATGATTTTCTGAATTTTTGCAAGTTAAATGGAATAAGAAAAAAATTCACAACAAGATATACACCTCAATAAAATAGGGTAGCAGAAAGAGAGAATAAGACAATTATGGAAATGACATGGAGCATAATAAAAGCTAAGCATCTACCAAATGAATATTAGGCGGAAGTGGTTGCATGTGTGGTATACATTCTGAATACATGTCTAGCAAAAGTAGTGGTAAATAAGATACCAAAAGAAGTATGGAGCAAGAAGAAACAAAGCGTCTCACATTTGAGTCTTTGGATGTGTAGCATACTCACCTCAAAAATTGAGAAAAAAATTGGATGATAGAGGCAAAAAGTGCATTTTTGTGGGATATAGTGAACAATCCAAAGCATACAAATTATACAATTTAGTTACAATGAAAGTAATAATCAACCGTGATGTAGAATTTGTTGAAGAAGAAGCATGAAATGGAAGCATTGACAAAACATCTACAATTGCAGCCAATGTTCGACATGAGAATGAGGACAATGAAATTCAAAGTGTGAATCCTACTACACAAGAAAATGTTCCTCAAACTCCTCAAGCAAATGCTCCTATAATGCCTTCTTAGGCACCTAGCACTCAAGTTTTTTTTTTAGCCACAAACATTAATTAATTCACAAATATTCTATTTCTAGGATTTTAGTTTTGGCAAATTTTTAGGGTCGGCAGATAGGACCAAATTATCAAAATTTTAGGGATATTTTTTTTTGGAGGGGTAGGCTCACCAACTCTTTATAATGATATATAAGATTACACTTAAGTTTGCCAAATATATATAGTACATCCCCTGAGGGCTTGACCTATACCAACCAAGGGAACAAGCAGAACCATAAATGGAGGAGCATAGAATTGAACAATAGTAGAAAATGGAAAAAATAAATGACAATATCGAATAACAAGACAAACCATTCCACCAAATGGTAGGGTCGAATGCTTGAGACAAATGATATAGATGAACAAAACAACCTAATGACATGATCAAGTGACATAATCAAGTGACCTAGCCGAATGACCTAGCCAAATGACCCAACCAAATGACCCAATTGAACGACACAGTTGAATGAATTAGCCAAATGACCAAGCCAAACAACATAGTTGAATGATAGATCTAAATTATAATGTCGAATAACTGAGATGAATGACAAATCTTGAATTCAATGATGAATGACAAGTGAGGTGACATTTTTGAATGCTAAATTGAATGGTGGCTCTGGGTAGAGAAATTAGTGAACTAGAGGTGAAACTCTTCTATCAGATGATAGTACCAAATGAAAGTGTTGAATGATAGAGCCAAAAAGCATAGGCCATCATGACATCTAGTGAGAATAATAAAAAAATAGGCCAATCATCAAGAAAATAATCTATATTATCTTATTTTAATGACCCAACCAAAAAGTGTACACAATCACAATGCACTCAAAATTCAAGCATTTATTAATTTTTTAGTTTGTCATAAATTTGATTTAAACTATTAAATAATATTAAAACAATTTTACATGCAAAAATCTCTACTATTATCTCACAAGATAGAATCAACTAGAATAACATATCACCCCCTAAAGATTTTTTTGATGATGACATGCCACCACTCGAATATGCTTCTTTGGTTTTCGATGAAAATGATAATGACATTGAAGTGGCAAAATAGATCAGACTATCTCACCAAACAAAAATTTTAGCTGAAACTTTCACTTAGAAATCTTTTTGAAGGAAGAGAAGTAGATGGATAATTGGAATGTCCTTTAAGGTGGATTAGGTGACAAAATTTACCTTCATAAAACTTGTAGAGCATGAAAATGTTGATGATACTCTGAAATAATGCAGATGTATAATATATAACTAGAAACTAGGAAAGAAACATAGAATACAATTGAAATTGGACATGATTGAGAAACATGGTGGAAAAGTATATGAGATAGTGAAGCACTCAGATGGAGTGATAACAAGAACACATAGGTGGAAAGTTGTAGAAGAATGCATGTATGTAAGATACGAACAAGAGCATAAAAATGATAAGAAACATTGAAAACATCTTGTGGAGAAAAGGGAAATAATTGATTTTTTTTGGAAAAGTCAAGAAATCCCATCTAAAGGTGAAATACATGTAGTTCTCTACTATATACCATATTCTAAAAAAAAGCAGGCCTATTTTTAATTTTTTAGATTATAAGATTTTGTTTCATTGTTTCAACATAGTGGATTTCTAGATATTCCACAATCACATTGGTCAGATAGTAGTGCTTGGGAAATAGAAAAAATTCTAGTAATGGTTGAGATTGAAGATTTGAAAGAAAGTGTTCAGAAATCACTATTTATCATATTGTCTATTGATGAGGTCATAGCAATTGACAACACAGCCTCATTCATTTGTATACTTTTGAGAACTATTCAAGGCAACCTTGTCTACTAGTAGTTCATAAAATGGTAAAAAATTTCAATATGTAAAATCTTCACAAATTGGTTGTATCAAATTTCAAAGATAAAGCTGGAGTGGATGATTATGCAATAGCTAATAAACTAGTGTGTATCAGGGTTGATGGTGTATTAGTTATGCAGAGGCATATAAATGGTTTGTGTGTTCGGCTGCAAATAATAGTTGCCCCATATATGATTCCAATTCAATGCATGGCTCATAGGATGAATCTTGCATATAAAATGGTTAGTAAATTTACTAATGTGGCCAAAGTAGAGGAGCTCATTTGTGACCTATATGCTTATATGTCAAACAATCCAAAAAGAATTTTAGAGTTCCAAAAATTTGCAATAGGAGTGACTGATAGTAAGAAACTATTGAAAGATATTGATACAAGGTATATTTTTATGTATGAACCTACTTGCCAAATTTTTAAATAATATTCATCAATAGTAGGTTTCATATATGAATATCCTAGAGAAATTGACAAGGCAAAAGATTTGTTGTACCATGTAATAGATTTGGAAACAATATTGACTTTATGTGGAATTCTTCCAATGCTGAAGGAAATGAATTTTTTAATGAAACATGCTCAGGATATGTGCATTTATATTGTGAACTTCATATAGCTAAGAAAATGAGTATGTCAATCTCTTGACATATTATACACTTCGAATGAAATGTTTCAAGGCCTTAATTTTAGTAGTTGGTAATGTTTGACCAATTTAAAGAACCTTGATAGTTATTTGAAATTGAATATCAATGATCATGTGTGTGTCATTCTTAATGGAAATGAGATTTTAATGCACACTTTCTACAAAAGACTTGATTTTTTGGGAGTTAAATCCAAATAAATACTCATAACATGTATTCTATATGACACTACTCTATCTAAAACTCAAATGAAACTAAGTAGAGTTTCCCAAAACTTAACTATGAAGATTAGAGATCATTTTCAAAGGGATGATTTGTTGGAGGTAATGCCAGTTGTCAATCCTATTTTTTGAAATAGTAATAATAGTTAAAAGATGGTTAGCAATTTATTTCATAAATACATGCCCTATCTTGTAATGCATTTATATAGATCTGTAGAGGTGAATGGAGTAAAAATTATGGGTATTTTGGGAAAGGATTTACTAACATCCCAATCAACCCATTTTGACATTACAATGAAAAATATCATTTTCTATGTAAACCAACAGCTAATGGGGTAATTACAAGACATTGAAAAAAACTTTATCCTAGGAGTATACTACAAAAAAGTCTAAGTGAATATTTATGATTATATGAGCTCTATCAAACAATGATTCTAGGCTTAACAAAAGATGAAAGAGTATTTAGTGCATTATCATTCATAAAGTCAGAACTTTAAAATAGACTGTATAGAAATTTAGAAACCTGTTTGAGATTATATGTTTCCAATTATGCAGTGGATATGTTTCCATATGAAAGAGCTTTGGCAACTTGGAGTTTTCTGATTGAAATAAGAGGCGTCAGTAATACAGTGACAAATAATGAGGATGTAAATAGTGACACTGAATATGACACTGACATGGTGAATGAAAATTACACTAATGATGATCAGGTTTGTGGAGAATTCTTTCAACTACTAGATTTTTAGAAATAGAGTTTTTGAATTTTAATTTCACATGTTTATCAAAAGATGCAATAATTATTATACATTTTTTGAAATGCATTTACTTGTTTTTTGCTAAGGGTTGAATGTAAAATATTAATATATTATCATTGTGTTAGGGGGAAAATTGTGGGTTAATATGGTTCTTTATGTTTTTGATACGTATTTTTTATAGATATATTTTTTTCTTACATCAAAACAAGTTTTGTGATAGGGGCAAACGAGCCCATATTTTTACACCCAATGCATAGTGTGTTTAGATAATGATGTGCTATGATCTTGTATATCTTCTTTGACCTTGTCACAATAAATAGTAGATCTTTATTTTCTAAATCATTTATGTCTTGATGCTCTTACAGTTGACTGAAATATAACACAAACTAAAATAAATCAATTTACAAGTAAAAAATTATTTATAGAGTATTTAGATTTTTCATACTTGTTGTATGATCTATTATTCAACTTATTATATAATTTCAATACCTTACAGTTCACATTAGATTTAATTTAGTGAACCTACATTTTAATTTCAACACTACTTGTTCCTTTTTCATTTTTGCCTTGGGATTTTAATTTAGTTTTATAAATTCATGTAATTGAATGAACATAGTCCTAAACCTTAGATATTTTTTGTAACAATGAAATCACTTTCATGATATATATATATATATATATATATACACACACTAGATAGGGCATGTATAGTTAGTATATATACCCTACATAGGTACTATACTATATATGCCCTATATATATAACACACACCCTATAAGGTACTATACTATATATGCCCTGTCTAGTACCTCTCTCTCTCTCTCTCTCTCTATATATATATATATATATATATATATATATATATATATATATATATATATATATATTCTAGTACTTCCTTATAGGGTAGTGTAGGCTATCTATGCCTACAGAGTAGATAGCCTATATTTAAAAAGTTGTGCAAATGTTTAGAGTCATTAAAATTGATTCTTTTCAGAATAAATTTATCAAATAAAATATAACCTTATCTATACATATCCTCATAACATTGAACAATTAATTAACCTATTCTATAGTTTATGATCACAATCAATTATGCATATTTTCAATTTTGATGAATCCTCATTATTACTGACTATCAGAATACTATCTTCGACACAAACATCTATCAAACATGAATGTGCTTTTATAATGGCCTCAAATGCATCTCAAATCATGATTTACTCAAGAAACAATCTAAATATAAAAAGGAATAGATCCTCAATAGAAAACAACTCATTTTTTTGCAATAACATGCAATAACTATTATACATTTTATGAAATACATTTCTATTTTTCTTTTTAAGTGATGACTGCACATGTTTAATATATTATCATTGTGTTAGGTGGAACACTTTTTAAAGGAATATGTTGACATTAATTCATTTATATTGAGCTGTGAGTTTCACTAGTCTATCATAAATATCAAAAGGGGGCCTAACATCATTCAAGTTTACAACATCATAAAATTGAAATTGAAATTGCAATTAAAACTCAATAAATTGATCAAAACATCTACAAACATAAAATTTGCATTCATAATTTATATTTTAAAATGAAACATTATTTTCAAATATATAAAAGTTTAAAATAGAATCTCAATTACTCATTTTTTCAACCTTTTTTTCTCCTTTCACAACCACTTTCTCAACTACTTTCTCAATCCCAACATCCTATGTGCCACTGTTGTCCTTCAATTTCCCTACCTTTTCAAGATCTATAGCCGCAACATTCAGACATTCAATATTTTCCATATTCTTTTTTCTAGCATCTGCTGCAAAAAGTAGACTTGGATAGACAAATATCTTCTAATTAAATAAGGCATCAAGATCCCATCCTTGCTCCTTGATAATTTTTTGTAGTGCATTGTTCTATTTATTCAACAAAACAAACTTCTCCTTGAATTGAGCAATATATTGTAAACTTTTTCATGCATTTTTTAGATGCACATTGAGGACCTCAACATCTTTCTTCAAGTTCTCATATTTTGCCTGTATTTTAAAATTTAATGTAATTAGATGTGAACAAAATTAAGAATGACATAAAATTTGATTAAAATGAATATACATTCAAAAAAAAAAAAAAATCTCTGCATTCGAAATCACAACAAGGTTGATGTCTTTCATCTATTTATTAAAATAAGTCTGGGCTTATGCATTCAAATTCTCCAACCTATTAAGCATGATCATCAACACATTATCATTGTAAGTATTAGTAATAATAACAAACCTAGATTTAGCTTTGTCAAACAAAACATCAATATTTGTGGGTTCCTATTACACCAATGGAAAAAAAATCTCACATCGAGTGGTTGTGATAACGGTCATTTATTTCTTTAATTAGGGAATTTGTTCGAATCTCCCACACGTGCAATTTTTTCACTTCATCAAGTACTCCCTCCTAAAGACTAGCAATAATACTATCTGCTACCAAATTATTCAATAGAAAATATGTAAGGGCATCATCAAATTTTGTAACATTCTCTATTAGGGTGGGACTATTTGGTGAAGTGCTTGAAGGTTTTTGCTAAGCAGTTGTATGAATATGTGTTGTTTCTCCTTGGATAAAATCACGTGGATTAAAAGCAGTTCTACCATCAACACTATTGAACCCTAGATATTCATTATCAATATCAATTTTTGGTAAATAAGTTAATCCATTCATACTTGATAAACCTCTAAGAGAGAAAGAGGGGAATTGGGAGCTTGATATTTACAGTGTTATGGTTCATTGCGGTGGCATTAATGGAAGAGCCTTCCCCCTTCCATGAAATGCTTTCAAGGGTGAAGGTGGTGGCATAATCTTCCTCATAGATAGAGGATGACCTGTAAAATGTAATTTATTTTAGAAAATAAATAAATTAAAAAATAAAGTTATATGCAAAATTAAAATTAAAAGTTTAGTACTTGTATTTAGTGATAGTATATCCTCCAATATACGTGGTGCATTGCAAGTGACAACCATAGGGGTGTTTTGAACTGATACGTTATGTAGATGTTCAGTTCAAAATGCAATAATCAAAATCAAAAAAATGAAAAATAAAATATGCAATGTAAAATACCTTCTATAGAAGGTTGAGAAGGGATAGTAGATGTTACTATTTGTTGTGGTGGTGGTTATTCCACCAGTTGAATTACTCTCGAGTCAACTTCAAGAATTAAAAAAACAACTAAAATAATGCATTTGAGTTTAGAAAATTAAAATCTCATTTGAAAATTTTAAATAACAAACCTGCACATGGAGAGGTCATCGAATAAACTCATGGATGTTTTTTAAGTTGATAAGATTGAATGGATGATTTTGTAGACTCTAAATCTATAGAATCTTCAATCGTAGTTGTAGTTGCACACTATCTTTTTGAGGTAGATTGTTTTTTTGAGGAATGCATTATTGCCTATCGATTGTAACAAATAAAGATCAAACAGTTATTAATATTTACCTTGGTAACCGTTTAAACAAACAAACAAATATTAAACCATAGAATCTAGATCAATAAATGAATAAATTAACTAACCTTTTGCTCATTCATAGACAGAGTTTGTTATCATTTTAGGATCTAACACAGTTGGACCTTGTGTTTTTTAGAGGTCAAAGAAGGCCTTGTAGTACAATGTTAGAACAAAATTGAAATAAGAAATAGTGGAACTAGGATTAGTAGTAGCAAAATTCAATTCAAACCTTATTCTAGAGAAAATCAAAGATCACCAGTCAAATTTATATTTGAAAATAGTATGGATAATATAAAACAGTGCCCAGTATGGAATATTTGCATCTCTTCCTTGCAATACTATTCTGATTTAGAAAAATTGAATCATTAATTTCAAAAAAGGGTGACTAACATCTTTGATGTAGATGCCCCTATTCTGACTATCTAAAATGAAATACAAAAAGAAGTTTTTAGTCTTTAGATCGTAAAAATTAAAAATTGAATTTTGAATATATAAAAAAAATATAAGTACATACCAATTTTTCTAATGTGCAAATCAAAATTTTTAGCCAATTTTTTTTGTCTTCATCTAACATTAGTGATTTGGAACTCACAGGGGTTACATTATGAAATGGAAAACCTATGAGATTGTGAATATGTTGCAGTGAAGTACCAAATGAAATCGTTCTACAATTGACTTGCAAGGTGAAGATCTTCTCATTTGGGTCATATGAGTACATGAGCATTTTCAAAAGGGTAGTGTTAATTTCATATTGCAACATGTAGAGGAGGCCATTGAATCTACATTCCCAAACCCAATTATTCTATGCATCTAGTTGTATGAGTTTTAGGATGTGTGAGCATAATAGGTTTTTAAGAATAAATTTTCTTTTCATAGCTGCAAAATGATTTTTTCTCTTTGAGATGAGAAACTAGTTCTATAAAATATTAGAAATGAGGGTAGAGGTTATTATTTATAGATCATGGGAGGTGACTGAGTAACTGGATAGTAGACTAGATGTACAAGTCACCCACCAGTGCATCGAACAATTGAACCGTCCAGCTCCATCATCTGGTAGAAACATTTGAATAAGGTGCATGGCTTAGTTATTTGGCTAAGCCATTTGGCTCAACCATCTGATTTAATCATCTGACTCAATCATTAGGCTCAACCATTCAGCTCAGCCATTTGATTCAGTCATTTGACTCAGCCATTCGACACAATCATTTAGTCTAATTATCTGGTCTAGTAATTTGGTCTAACCATTCATATTAGTTGTTTAGTTTAGTTATTTATTTCAAATTTTCATCTTGTTCATTTGGTGCAGCTATTTTCCATCACCATCAAAAAATTTCCCATGCTCGTAAATTAGATTTTCTTAGATTCGTTAGATATTTCCAATAAGTTTTCTAGTCGGGCCTCTTAAATGAACCCTATTAGCACTCCAAATCCATCCACTCTAGCTATTAATAATAGCAATGAATAATCTAATCCAACACTTGCATCATTGAGATCATGGTCAATAAACACTTCAAAGAACACCCGAAGTCTAAATAAAATTTATGATGAGTCACAAGAGATTGAAAATATGAATTTATGTTATGATTATACATTCTTGACACAAGATGATCCAATTTACTTTGAGGATGAAATTAAAGATGACAATTGTATCACAACTATGGATGAAGAAATTCAATCGATTGAAAAGAATCAAACTTGGGATCTTGTAGAAATTCGTTAAGGAAAGGATGTGATTGGAGTAAAATGGGTTTGTAAAACAAATTTTAATGCAAATGAAAAAGTTGAAAAACACAAATCAAGACTAGTAGCTAAGGGCTTCACACAACAACTAGGCATAAATTAGAATGAAACATTTGCACATGTAGCAAGCCCTGACACTGTTAGAATTGTGTTATCTATTGCAACGCAAAAAATTTGGAAGATTTATCAAATGGAATTCAAACCAACATTCTTGAATGGCATTTTGGAAGAGGAAGTTTACATAAAAAAATCCACATGGTTATGAATTTTAAGGAGAAGAGCACAAGGTCTACACGCTGAAAAATGTCTTATATGGATTGAAGCAAGCTCCTAGAGCTTGGTATAATAGAATAGATTCCTATTTTGTGAACAATGGATTTAGAAAATGTGGAAATGAACCAACTTTGTATGTCAGAGTGAATGATGATTGACAAATCTTTATAGTATGTTTGTATGTGGATGACTTGATTTTTATCAAAAACTTGTCAATTGAATCATTTAAGACAGCAATGAAAACTGAAATTGAGATGACTGATTTGGTGCTTATGAAATGTTTTCTTGGCATAAAAATAAGTTAGTCCAAGGAAGGAATTTTCATATGTCAATCAAAGTATACTAATGATTTGTTGAAAAGGTTCAAGAAGTTGAATGTTAATTCAACTCCTACACTAGTTGTAATGGGTTTAAAACTTAGCAAGGAGGATAAAAGTTAGAGTGTTGATGCAACTTTATTCAAGAGAATAGTTGGTAGCCTCATGTATCTAACCACCACAAGACTGGACATTATGTATGGTGTTAGTCTTATCTCAAGATTCATAGATAATCCAAAATAATCTCATTGGAAAGCTAGGAAAAGAATTTTGTGATATACAACTGGAACAAAGAGTTTTGGGATCTTGTATACATTTTCAAATGATTTCAAGCTAATTGGTTATACAGATAATGATTAGGAAGGTAGAATGGACAATAGAAAAATAACTTCAGGGTATGTTTTTCATCTAGGATCAGGTTTTATCTCTAGGGCATCGAAGAAGCAACCAATTGTTACACTTTCATCAGTGGAAGTAGAATACATTTCAACAATATCAGAAGCTTACCAGGCAGTTTGGTGTAAAGTGTATGTCAAAGCTAAGTAGACCAACCATTTTGGTGCATCACTACTTTAGTTTAGGTTCTATTTTCAGTATTTTCTCTCTTTCCCCCCCCATTGTTAACAGTAGTAGTAAAAGATTTCAGAGATGCATCAAAGGGAGCTAGCCCTTATCTAAAGATTCTCCCCTTAGTTTTGCCAGACCCTCAACAAGAGGGAATCTCCATTGTGCCGTGTGCAAGAGAGTAGCTCAGCCTTCTTTTAAGGGTACAATCTATAGTGTCAACAGTTTGTCCTAGGAGTTGAAAGATTTTTTGGTGTGTTTTTCAACCAATCAGCCTTTGGAGGCATTTCAACCAACACCAATGGCGACTCTAAGTTGAATCAGTGGGTTAAGCAGTCCTAGTGCCATCAAGAAATCATATTTTGGTATGTATAATTCCATTGCTCAGTAGCATGGACCTTTTTTTCCTTCATATAACTTTGATCAAGCTCAGGTTGTTCATGGAATCACCTCAAATAGCTCTCCTGGTTGGCCTTCACCTAGTGTAAAAGAAGTAACGCTAGAATTTGAGAAGCAAGTGATGGAGATAAATAGATTGGAGGAAAAACATAGATATGAGTAAGAGCTTATATACAAAGAGAAGTGCTTGTTGAGATAATCTCAAGCCTTGCAATCCATGAAAGAGGAAGTAGCAAAATGGGAGAGTCCATTCATTCAAGGCAATCAACCTTATGTGCCTTCTCCCATTCCAAAGTAGCCCCCTCCTATTCTAAAGAAAGACTCCTCTTGTGCACCAAATCCTTTCTACCAAAAAGCACTTGCTCACTCTAGCTCATCTGATGCATGAACCATTCTTGCTCTTAATCCCTTGCACCTAGCTTTTCAACACCTAAGGGCATTAGAGCAACCCCCCATGGAAATGACCCTTCCCAGTTCCTTAGATCGTGAATCATTCTTTGAAGGGAATCATCCTATGCCTTTTAAAAAATAACAAGTCTCCCTTTAGGAAATTCTCCCTGTGCATCAACAGTCTCTTCCCAGTCTTCCTCAATCTCCTCAAGTCTCTCAACATGATGTCAAGTTTCCAAATTAGAGGAGGGAATACCATGAACCAACTCAAAACCTTGGAAATGATGAAGCTGTTGCCTATTCTCTAGGGGAGATTTTTAGCCCCAAGATCATGAGTTGGAAGGAAATAATGGAATCATGGATCAGGAAGGAGGAGGAGAACTATTTTGTTCAGGGCCTTGGAAGTGGTGAAGTTGCTCCTGCTCATGGTGATCCTCATGATGTACAAGAAAGGATCTTCTAAGAGAATATAGCCAAGCTGGAGTCTGAAATGAGATTCCTCAGCTAGGATGTGATGGAAGGTTTACGCCAAACAACAGATTCTATGTCTGAACACACCCCATCTACACTCCTTCAAGAGAACTATCAAGCCACATTTGATATAGATGAAGTGCTAGCCAAATGGAAGGATGAGAATCATTTGATTCTAGCTCAAGGATTGCCTCTTTTTCTACATGAGTTTGTCCATCAACCCTCCACTCCATTCTTTCTCAAGAAGGACCTATTTTGAAAGAGGCAAGTGCAGAAGAGAGGATCCAATTTGCATATGTCCAAGAGGCTATCATGAGTGACAATGAGGATGAGATCATCATGGATGCTCCCTTTGAAGACATCATCCATAAATGAGAAGACACATGTCATGCATACATGTGGATGTTCCAGGAATATGAAGAAGAGGTTGACAAACTTTATCTGTCAACAATGGATGATGAGGAAAGTAAGCATGGTGAGCTCTCTCCTCCCTTGTTTGATGAACTTCCTTGTTGCTTTGATGAAGAGAATGACCATGCCATGGGACCCCATTTGGTGGAGGATCAGGAGGATGTCTTTGAACAACTAGAGACTATGGTCTTTAAGCAAGAAAAAGAGAGGCATGTCCATCTTGATGAAAGCTTTGAAGAAGAGATCCTTGAGCAAGAAGGTGATGTTCTGTGGGATAAGCAAGCAGTTTATGATCTTATTTCAGACATCACAATAGTCACCCTTCTTTAAGAAATCCATGAGGAAGTAGAAGATAAGTTTGATAGTCTCTTCAATGAAGTAGAAGGTAACAAGTCAATCCGTGATGCATATCAAGGGGGTTATGAGCTAGATGATCCCTATGGTGATGAGCTAACATCCATTGACTTCTTGGTGAGATACACTAGCATGAAGGGCTAGCATGAGGCAAGCTTCCAAGAGCAAGATGAATACATATATGTTGGAAGCATGTTTGACCCTGATTCATTTGGATACAAGCCAATCAAGGTGGTAAAAAAAAAGAGAAAGTCACCAAGTCTCCTTTCCATTCAACCACTTGTCTGGCACCATAAGTTTTTTTGCCATGAAGGAGACTTAAGAAGTTTTCCCTTTGATCCAGGAGGGAGGCAAATATATCTATTAAGTTGTACATAGTAGTTTTCTTTCAGTTGTGTGTCTTTCATTTCCCCTAAGTGATGTTGCACATGTGTGTGTAGTTTTTTAGCCTTTGTTGTGTGTGTTTTCCTTTGTGTTTGAAGTAAAATCTTTGTTGGTTCATAGGTCCTTACAAGGTTGTTGTTAACTTCTCCAAGATGAGTCCTGACTCCATGCCTAATGGACTTAGAGGCTACCAGTCTTCTTTAGCATAACAAGCATGCTCCCCTAGTGAGTCACCAAATTTGTTGACTATTTTTTGGTCCTGCAAGCCAAAAAAAAATTGATCTCCCTTCCTTCCCTGCTATCTTGATTAGCCAGCCTCTAATGACTTCACCTTACTACAATTATCATTTTTTTTATAATAGGCCTGTTCTATAAAAAATTCAAGTGACTTGAGCCTTGTTGATGTTTTGGGTTGATTCAGAGGCTTATTTCACTTTGGGTAATTAGTTTGCACAAGCCTTTCAACAAAGGAACGAGCCAATTTCAAAGGATATGAGTCTTTCAACAAGCTCTGAAGGATAAATGCCCTTACAGAGGATAGGCAGGTGACTAATTGGACCTTTTCAACAAGCTCTAAAGGGCAACTTGGAGCCCAAAGTGCCCTTGTGGAGGGCAGGGAGCACCTTCAGAAAAATGACAAGGCAGAAGGCCAAAAGGTAAGCTTTCCTTCGGAGGAAATATAAGGCAAAAGAGACCAAGGATTTCTTTGGACTTTTGTCTGAAGAAAATCCATGTATAACCGAAGGAATTTATCAAAGGAAAAAAAAACCAAGACAAAGAATTCCTTCAGACAAAAAGCCCGAAGGAATTCCTTTGGACTTTTGTCTGAAGGGATTTACAAAGAAAAGAGCGTCAACTTTGAAGGAAAGACTTCCTTCTGGCAAAATGTCTAAAGGAATTCCTTCGGACATTTTGTCTAAAGAAATTAAGAAGACAAGGTAGCCCGAAGGGCAAGTGCCCTTGCGAGGGACTCCCAGTGACCCAAAAGGGGACCTTTTCCATTTGTTGAAAGGTCACCTTCCCTTTGGGAAGGTTCAATTTCAAAAGGCTGAAGGAATTACAAAAGGCCGAAAGAAAAACCAAAGGGATGACGAGCCTGAGCACGTCAACTTTAGCATGATGAACTAGCCGTTGGTAGTTTAAACGTCTAGTGACATCCTTACGGGTGTCAAATTTGAGATAGTGAAATAGTTGTTGGTTTTCAAATGGTGCAAGCTCGACAAAATTCAAAGGGGCATAAGAGTCGAGGATAAACTCAGCGACCTGCTAGAAAGGGAGCCCAAAAAAGGGAAAAGAATAGCCCAACAACTCAAATTACTAGAAAGAGACAAGAAATAGCAAGGAAAGAGGGAACAAAATAGAGAATCTAGAACACAACCACACACACATACGACAACATTTAGAATGTTCCAAAAGATGCACCCAGCCGAGCACAAACATGAGTAAGATTAGCCCAGGTGGCAAAAGACGCTGTCAGCAGGGGAAGTTATTGTTGTGGATGAAACAGTCCTTACGAAACGGTCATCAAAGAGTGCAAATAGTGAGAGTGTGGCCTGTTTTCTTTGATTTTATGTTAATGAGCAGACAATGGCATGAACTTCATTTAAGAAGCAGCCTTATTTTTTAAATAGACAAAGCGACCCATGCTCTTGCAATGACATTTAATACAAGTTGAGCACCAAAGTCAAGACTTGTGACATCTACAGCATGGTTATTTCAGGGCTTTCTAGAAGGATGACACCAACATGATCAAATTCCTCCCCCCTAGGTGTTCAACGCAAGATGGGTTACTTATTCTAGAAAGTGCCAAAGTCTTCTTCTTCAAGCTATATATATATTGTAACCTCTCAGAGAGGAAGATATCTCTCAGCTTGTATGGCAAAGCCCTGCAGGATTTTCCCTTGAATCAAGACATAGCATTTTTACCTCGATTTGAGTTTGCACTTTTGCATATGTCTATGGTTTTGTCTTGTGTTAAGTCATTTTATTTCATGCTTTCACAGAATGATTCAAGCATGTCTAGTGTATTGTGAGTTCTTCTTTTGCAGGTCAGCAAGAAGTGTCCATAGCAGAATATAGGCGCATGTGAATAGGCTACCATAATGTGTCTTAGAACACCTCTGGTAGTTGCTTCCTCCCTATATCTCCAGAAGACCCCCCAGCTCACTGATGCAGAAGAATTTTTCGTGTCAAATGAAGTGTATATTAGCTTGTTCTTGGTGTAAAGTGTATGTCAAAGGTAAGTAGACCAACCATTTTGGTGCATCACTGCTTTAGTTTATGTTTTATTTTTAGTATTTTCTCTCTTTTCACACCGCCCCCCGTCTGGCCGCTCCGCCCCCGCCCCCCCCCCCCCCCCATTGTTAACAGTAGTAGTATAAGACTTTAGAGATGCATCAAAGGGAGCTAGCCCTTATCTAGAGATTCTCCCCTCAGTTTTCCCAAACCCACAACAAGAGGGGAGTCTCCATTGTGCCGCGTGGAAGAGAGAAGCTCAGCCTTCTTTCAAAGGTGCAATCCACAACGTCAACAATATTATAATTGTTTTGTCAAACATCTTAATTGACATATAAAAATAGTGATATATGTATTTTTTTGTTAAACTATTGATGAGTTTAAAGCCATAAAAGTATTTGATGTCTATTGGTTTAAAGTCATAAAAGTATTTGTTGTCTATTGAGTTCATTGAACCCTTTCTGAGCCATAAAGTTGCATCTAGAAATCTTGCTATTACATAATATTGATGTAAATATAGATACGTGGGTTATGCTCAGGGTAAGTTGAATGAATTTAACATGATCATGATTGTCTTTATTAAAGTTTAAACTTTACTTAAACCTTAGTTATTCATCAGAATGATGTCTAAAAAAGGAACAACATACCAGCGTTTGCTGACCCACTGCTCTACCATTTCAGATTGCAGGAATACCAACCAATGAGAGTGATTTTGCTGTTTGTGAATTTTTGCTACGAATGTTATGACCTTGTTGCATCTTGAATCTTGGCTTCATTGGCGGAGCCATTGCTTGAAAAGTAAAATTACGTTTTTAATTGTCTGGGCTGTTATACTTTATTGAACTTGTGGTTCTTTTTTAGAGTAGAAAGATCTCTATTTGGCCATTATTGAAGCACCTCGAAATGCTAAATTGTAATCCACTTTGCTTGTTAGGTGAAGACTATTCTTGCCTTGTATTGCTAATAGATATTCGGAAAACTATTGTTGTGGGTTGTAGTTTTTCAGTTGACATAAATTAAGGCTTCCAGTCCTTTAATGGCTATTGTACTTTGAACAAACGGATGATCATTGCTATATGTGTTTGAATGGTGGCTGTACTTTTTGGTAATGTTTGTACTTGGTTGAGAACATATTATTGAAAGAGTGAATGCAGTTCCTCCTTACATACGTCATGCTTAGTACGAAAGTAGTATGTTGTTTTGGTTATTAAAGCTAAGATATGATTATGACGATCTTGTTGGAACTCAACTTCTTAATGTTGACTCAGTCTAATTAAATAAATTTCCATGTTCGAATCATTTCTTGAATTGTTAGGTATGTAACTTCCTTAGCAGGCCTGTAAGTTTTTTTGACATTGGTTTCTTAGTTTTGAAATAAATTTAAAAAAAAAAACCTTTTGCAGCAGTCTGAATTTTTCTATATGAACTGAAGTTTTGTCTGGGTATCTTGATGGTCGGTAGTTACATGGAAGTATGAAGCAACCTTGTGGTCAGAAGCCAAGATCACAATAATTTAATTTGGTGATAGTTAATTGATTTAATAAATACCAGCTCTTAATCAATCAATGCGTTGATTGCATGTATTATACTTGCATGTAATTAGTTGACTGTACGCTATCAATGGAGACTATATATTTTTGTTGGAGACTGGAGTAAAAAAAAAAAAAGAGGAGGATTTATTAAAAAAAAAAAAAAGAAAAAAAAAAAAAAGAGGAGGATTTATATCCAAGAAGTTGTGCAGGTGTTAAAAAGAGCCAAGCAGTGGAACAGTTGAAGAAAGAAGGTAGCGAAAGAGGCGCGCGTGAGAGCTGGTAAGAGCTCCAGATTTGGTAAGAGCTTCACAAAGCTCGAGTTGCACAGCGAGTGAAGCTGTGAACGTGTATGTGTTGAACAACGAGTGAAGCTGTCAAAGTGTCTGAAGATCAACCCGATCGTTGGCAAATCTAGACCAACGTGGAATGAACCCAACAGAGCCCTGGGAGGAAACTTGAGCAGTTTAGCATCGGGTGAAAGAAAGGTAAGCAAGCAGGAAGCTTGCAGTGTTGGACATAAGCATGTCCGTTGATAGCCTTTCGACAGGCTACTCCTCAGTCTTAAACTCTGAGTGAACGCTCATTGAGCAATTATATTTGTTTTGTATGAAGACAAGGTGGTGTATTCTGCATGAGAGGCAGTGTATTATGCAAAAGAAAAGCATCCTAGCTTAAGCTGGTAGACAAAATTTAGGCATAGTAAACGCTAAAGTTGTTTGTGGTAGAAATTAAGGGGGAGTGTTGGAGACTGGAGTTAATTTCCCCACTCCTCATGCATGCAGTAGTTAACAATCAGTTAGAGATCAGTTAGTTATCAAACAGTTAGTTAAATTGTTAGAGAAACAGTTAGAGAACAGTTAGTTCAAGTGGTTTGCATGCAAAGACTAAAATTAGTCTTTGGTTTATTTTTCTAATTATTGTTTGGTTTCAAATCTATTTAATAGACCCATGGATGCAGTATTGTAATTGAGTAAGATAAGCAAGATCAAGAAGATCTGAAAGATTCAAGAAGATTAATAAAATCTTGTTCTAGGATTGCTGTAGCAATCTGAGTGTGTTCTATTTTCTCTGTGTGTTCTATTTTCTGTTATGCTATGTTTTTATTTTCTCACAATTTTGAGTTTAAGTTAGCTTTAGATGTAAATTGTTTTGTATGGTAGTTTTCCTACACTGGCAATCAATCTTGAAGCTTGTAGTTCAAACACTTTCATCTTTGCGAATCATGTATAAGCTGTCATGGCAATCCATGTCTTTAGAACCAAAGGTCATTACTATATAAAAATTTTTGTGTATGCACAATTTTGGAATGTATAGTATACCATGTTGTATCTATAATATCTTCTGATCATCATCTTACTCTCTTGAATAGTCAAACGGCAATGCCTAATAGCATTTGAGTGTAACGAAGACATCTTGGGATAAAAGATATCATTAGGAATTTATGTATACTACCTTACAGCTGTATAGCTGTAGCTTACTGTTATAATCAATCATAAATGGAAGTAAATGTTGTCTAGAGGCATCTTCGTATCTTTTGTAGTTTCGCAGTCTACCTCTCTTTCTTTCTTGGAATACGTACGAATCAAGTTAGAAAGTACTATATAGCTGAACTTTGGCAAATAGTTGTTGCGAGATGGCACTATGAATACTTGTGTAATAACTTGCTATAGAATTAAGAGTCATTTACAAAATGAAAGTTTGGATAAGTTTAAGTTAAAATATTTCTATCATACTACCTTGGAGGTGGAAAATTGTTTGATAAGAAAAGTTAATTTTATCTTCCCAAGTAAGAGAAGTATTTTCCATGTTTAGCCAAGTTGGGTGGTTAAAAAAGAATGTTAAGTAAACAATCATGTTGGAATGTGAATTTGACGAATATATGTGTGTAAAAACATATTGGTATGTTTTTCTGATATTTGATTGGAGGGTTCTTACAATATAAATATATTTTTAAAAATAGAATACACCTTTTAAAAAGTTATATCTTTTATTAATATTTTAAAGGTGTAAATATTTTAAAAACACTAACCCCTCTTCAAAAAATATATTTGAACTATTTTGAGATAATATTAGATTAAATTTACATTTAAGTCTCACAATTCATAGACAAATCAAACACTCAAAATTCAAATTATCTTCTATAAATCAAACAAAACTGTAGAAAAGTCAAATTTTTATTCGTATAGAGAGTTTGATTTGTAGAGAATGTTAGATTCAAATTAAGCTACAAGCATGACTTCGACATTCCAACAACGTTAACATATTTAGAGGTTCACGTTTTAGGTTAGAAGTTTGTAGTTTGCCATTGACAAATCAATAAATGTTAATTGTTTTTCTATTAAACCAAGACTTTTTCTGAACTCAAGTTGATGTTTTATTCATTCACAATTATAAACATTTCAAGTGTAGCCTAACATAGCTATTGTTCATATGTTTTCCATTCACTCTACCAGGTTCTTTATATCTAACACATTTCTATCGATTTTAATTTGTGATGGAAGATGCGTAGCTCGTTAATGTAAAACCCTACACCATTTTTCACGTGGCTAGACAAAATTTTCTCCATTACTATAAAAATTTAAGGATGCATGCATGTCTCCAATAAACATTCATGGTTATTTATATTTTTGCATTGTTTTTATGGTTATGGTGTCTTGTATGTTTATGTTTTTTATTGTGCACCTTATATGTTCTTAGTTTTTTTTCATGCCTTCACATCTAAGTAAACGTTTACTAGTATGTTAATGAAGTGATGGAATGTTACACCAAAAAATGTCTCTCTCTACCTTTTTGTGGACCACATCCCTTCAAATGACCATGGAAACTACCTGAAATTTATCGACCATACAACATTTCACAAAAAAAGTTTAGTCGGTAGAATGGAGGGATGAAAATTATTGTTATTGTGCCTTCTATGTTCATGATTTTTTTTTTCATGCCTTCACATCTAACTAAAAATTTACTAGTATGTTAATGGAGTGATGCAACATTATATATATGTGTGTTCCCTATAAATGAACCCACAACTACGTTCATTTTATTTTCCTATCATGTTATTGTTATTATGTCTTCTATGACCATGTTGGAAGATGCTTGTGTCATTAATATGAAAGGAAGTGCTATGCTAGAAGGATGAAATGTTACCCACATTATTGACATATTTTCATTCACATCTGACTCCAAATTCGCTAGTTTTTTAATGGAAGCCTTAAAGGTTTTTTGAATTCATGTCGACATGTATTTTATATCTATGTCAAATTTCTATTTCCATACGTGTCATGGGTTGGAAGACACAACATTCACTAGTGTAAATGAACCCACAATGGGCCTTCACATATGATTCAACATTTATTAGTATGTTCATGGCAATTGTCAAGGTATTTATTCACAAACCAATAAATGTTATTGTTTTAAGATTGAATAGTCATTGGTATGTGGATGGAATCCCTAAAGGTGCTTCACTACATGAAGCATTGAAATTTTCCCTATATTGGTGGATAACGTTTATAAAATCTTTATTTATAGTTGGCACTTCAATGCTCTTAGTAGTGAACAACCACATGTTATGTTTAACATTAGAGGTATGAAATCTCAACTACCTTGAATGACCTATACATGTTTATTGTGTTATTGAACATTTACAAGTATGTTTTAGGAATGCCTGATGCCTTTCATTCACATACAAATAAAATTTGTTATTATTTTATCAATATTTATACTTTCATTCCCATTACAGTAAATATTGACCAAATATATCAAATGAAACCCTTTTATGAATTATTCTTGGTCTATTATTCATATGTAAAGTTTATCAGTTAATGTTTTTGTGTTAAACATTCACATTTTCTAAGTTTGAAATATTCTTTATCATCATTGTTATTTATATATCACTAAACATTTACTATTGTGTAGATGGAAGCCCTACAATATTTCATTCGCATATGAATAAGCATTTTTGTTTTTGTATTGAAATGTAAATGTTTCTAAAATAATGTATCTCTATTTTTTCTATTTGTAATGCATATATATATTTCCCTACCTAAAACATTTATGTTGTATAATTTTTTGACATGGAAGATAATAGTTTGTTATTCCCTCTCTCAACCAATCTAGAAGGCACACCCAAGAATGCAAACTTAAAACACCAAGTTTTAAATTATGACCAATAATAATTTTAAAATGAACACATTATTTTAGTTGTGGTGTAAAATTTTATGAAGTTAGGTACGATGGAAAATTCCTTTGGGTAATTAATATGAAATGAAGTGCTATGTTGGAAAATGAGTGTGTCCACAATGCTTAACATTCACTGGTATGTGGATGGAAGCCATGAAGATTTTCATTCACATACTAGTAAATATTAATATATTTCCATCAAAATTAAGAATGTCATTAACATACTAGTAAATATTCACTTAGAATTATCAAACAAAATCCTTCTCTCAACTCATATTACTATGCTTTCCATATGTTCCTATCATTTCTTATAGTTTTGTTATTCATTCAAAGTTTTAATTATAAAAATATTCTTTCCCATAGTTGTTGTTCTTATGTTTTTCATTCTATTTTCAATTATTTATATAATTTCTTAATTGTTATAGTTCAACATGAGGAATGCGAAGAAGAGGACATAGTATGTCAGAAGATGACCATGTGCAATGGAGAAGAACAAAGGAGATAAAATTCTAGAAGATATTGATGAAGACTTTAACGAAGTTGTGTAACACATTTTAAAGGAGACTTACTAACCCCCTTCCAACCATGCAGAGAAGGAAGCCAACATAAATGTTACTGCCACTACACATGTCATTGTTATTTGGGTGGACAATAGAAGATATGAAAAATGAAATGATAGATGTGGATGATAATGGTTACTCCATAAACAACACAATGGTAAAGTGGGACATGAAACCCAGTACTTTATCAAATTGGATAAAAAGAGTCACACATACTATGTCCCACTATTTGGTACAAAGGGGACAACAAAAAATGAAAATGTGAACATTTCTCAATTTGTATAGACAATAGTGACTTAACCGTATAAAATGTGAAAATGGTTTAAACTAATGAAATGTTGCATTTTAAGTGTAGATTACATTTATTATTATTATTTTTTAAATATATTAAAAATAGATTATTGAATACCGAAATACAAAGTGTGTATCTTTCAAGTACAAAATGTTTTACTGAGTGCTTGATTTCTCCTCCACATAATTTTTTCAAAACATAATATTTCTTGGAAAGTTCTCCTAGAAACATGGACGTAGTGTAAGATTATTTTTTATAATTTTTTGATGAAAATTTATTTTTTATTAAGTTTTTAATAATTAGGGTGGGTAATATTGACTCTTATGATTTCTACTTGTGTGTGTGTATGTACGCGCTCGCGCGCGTGCGTGCGTGCTTGATTTATCCTCCACATAATTTTCTCAAAACATAATATTTCTCAATATTTCTTCGAAAGTTCTCCTAGAAATATGGACATAGTGTAAGATGATTTTTTTATAATGTTTTGATGAAAATTTATTTTTTATTAAGTTTTTAATGAACAGGGTGGGTAATATCAACTCTTATGATTTCTCTCTCTCTCTTATATATATATATATATATATATATATATATATATATATATATATATATATATATATATATATATATATATATATATATATGTCAAAATGGATTGATTTGTTCACAATTATAACAAGGACATTAAAGTCGAGTGTAGTGATATTTTTCAAAAAAATTGGGTCATAGTCTTCTATTTTTTTGAGTGCCTCAAACATATGTACTTCATTTTATAAAAAAGTATATTTTAATAAATAAATCAAAATAAATATTAAATATTATTAAAATAAAAAACATATTACTAGAAAGCTCATATTTATATGTAGAGCCACTATTTTTATTTTATTTTTTCACCCTAATACATGGCATTCGAAGTGGCAATTTAAGGCCAATAGTAGATTTCCACTTGAATGGATGAGGATTTGATACAACATAGGATTATAATGAAGAGGGTTAGAATGAAGGGGGTTATAACAAAGGGGTTTTGAATGAACCCCCTTTGTTCTAAATCCATCAAAATACATCATTTCATTCACTACTTTACTGAAATCAAATGCATGCATAGCATAAACATTTGAAACCCTTCATTCTAAACCCATTTTTCTTAATCCCATGCAAAAAGTATATGTGGGGGTTGGAACAAAAGGGGTTAGAATGAAGGGTTTTAAAACAAACCCCATTTTTATTTTTCAGATTTGGATGGACTTGGTTGCCAAGTGGGACTCACTTATGTGCTTTGAGTTAGGAGTAGGTGTTAACAAGAAAGGGCCACCCACTATTTGGTTGACTACAAAAGAAAGTGAGATAGTGTAGTCATGCAAGGACTTTGATGGCATGAGGCTTGGGTGTAACATATCTTATTTTAAGGCACACATTTCACACATATATGAAATCATACCAAACCCTTTCAATGATGGTATCCTCGACAAGTCATGGTCAAAAGGCTTCAAATTTAGGCACCTTGATTTATCTATGAGAATAATAGAAGGACTAGACAAAGATAGGGATTCCATGATAATTTCATCCATTTTGTTTTTGATGATAACTTGGGAACATTATATGCTGAAAATAATTATGGGCCACACAAAATTTGGAATTATGATATGACAGGGTTGCAAGCTGGAAGGAATTGTAGCATGAAAGTCATCACTAAGAAAGGGGCAAAGAGTGTGCCACAAATAATGTCAAATGATAAATAATTCATAACTATTTTATCATGTTTAAACTTAGTGAGGTAGAGCATCCTGGGTTACTACCTATTCAAATCAAAAAGGAAATTAAATAATTTCATTGTTGGATGTGAACTAGATGCATGTATGGATGCCCAAGCCCATGCATGGATGATGAAAGAACTATTTATGAATTGACTACATCATTTTTTGATATCTATACTAGGTGGAGCTTCACCTAATAATATACATATTTTCATTTTTGATGGGCATGAAAACCACATTGAACTTTCCATTATTTAAGAGGCCACAACTTTGAGGATAGTTCTACTTACATTGTCAACACATACTAGCCACAAATTGTAGCCACTAGATGTAAGTGTGTTTGGTCCATTCAAGGCCTACTTCAGGTACATGAGAGTTTGTCATGGATGAATAGACATCATAGTTACAAGATAAAGAGACATAAGTTGGCCATTTTGGGTAGCATAACTATGAAGATGACACTAACTCCTAAGAATATAATATATGTGTTTTGATAGATAGGTGTTTTGCCCCTTAAAAGGCACTATCTAATGATATGAATCTAAGTGCAATGATCCATGTCAACGAGGATAGATTTAGTTATATAGAAAATATAAGAGGCTAGTAGGCCTAAATAGGGAAGACATTGAAGTTAAAATGGAGAAGATGGAGCAAATAAAGGAAGGCAATGTTATTAAAGGTGAATAAAGTGAAACAACCAATTTAAGAAACACTACCAATGTAAATATTGTAGATGTTGATGGTGAAGAGGATTAGAATGTCCATTTCAATGAAATGGATGAAACATTAAGTGTCAACCAAGATGGTTTAATTCTTCCTACTCAAGTAAGCCTACCAGATTAGCTAAGGAAGGAAGTAACAAAGATAGGCCTCAATTATGTAGTTATTTAAGTTGATGTCTCTATGTCCATTCCATCACCACTACATTATATCCCACTATAAATAGTTCATTAAGTATGAATGGTTTATGCATTCACTTCCATATTATTAACCAATTTAGCATCAAGGTTCTCTACCTAGTCCTTCAGGAAGTCATAAATCTAGTGAGAGTCAGTCCATGTGGTTACTATATTCAAATCATAGGTAACTGTAAACTCTAGGAGGTTGTAGTAGGCTTTGAAGGTGCCTCTTGAAATATCCACAATCTAATGTCAAGAATTCATAGAGTAGACCATGTTGTGGACACAATCCTACACTTGCTTAGCCATGAGTAGTAATTTAGCAAACAAGTTAGCATAGAGAAAGACCTTTGACTTAACTATCACCCAATGTAGCCTACAATTTTCATATGCCTAGATGACATCTTCAAACTCTAGTTTATCTTCATCATTTATACCATAGGATTTGGGCACCAAGTCAATGGCCTTGAACATCATGTTATAGTACTTAAAATGTGTCAAGCCATCTAGGAACATGATATCTCTACATTCTAGCTTAATTTTAGGGTTTGAGGATGAGGTGACCATTGTAACTGGGATAAAATTCTGTAATATAAAGCTTTGAGAAAAGGTGAGACATGGAAGTAAATGATAAGAGAAGAAAGTGAGGAATAAATTCTATGAAATTAGGATCAATAGTAGCTAATGGGATCAACTTGGGGCACTTATAGAGGTCCACATACATCCCCTACATTGATGAAATTTGGCAGCTCACTTGACATGAAATTAAATTAAATTTGGTGGCTCTATATTCCCATTTACTTACTAATTTAGACATAAACTCATAAATCATTATCATTCACCACCTACTAGATTTAACGATTGTGATGCAAAGCTTTAACATGTCCAATCAAGGCACAATTTCCCATCTAATCAGTGCCCAAAGTATGGTAGGCACATGATCATATCATCCTTAAGGCTTCCAAGGTCATTCTAGCTTCATTCCATGTGTCCCTTACTAATTTTTTTATGTTGCAATAACTACCACCTAGGCATGGCCTGGTGATTCATCTTTCTATGCTTTGGAGAAAAAGGTGTCAGTTGAAGGATGCATGGCATCCTTTGATTAGCCTTTCAACTCTATTTGTACCTTATTATGATATCCCTAGGGTCTTTTGGACTCTTCCTTCCAATATACATGTAAATGCCACATGGCATGATGTGATAAGTCAGGATCTCCTAAGCTCTAACATCTATGTTGGGTCCAAGAGATTGATAATCCTGAAAATGGGCCAAGTGGAACTATTTCATTCAATTAGGCTCTCCTAGGATCTGACATCTCTATCAGATTTGAGAGATTGACCATTCTGACTATGATCCACATGGCACCTTCATATTTGGCCAGGTTCTCCCAAGCTCCAACATTTCTAACAAATCTAAGAGACTGATATGTCTTAATAGTGGGGTACCTAGATTGGTTGGGTTATGATAAGTTCTGACACCTTTGGAAGCAATCCATGTGGCATATACATATTTAACCACTCCTCTTGTATAAATCCATAAAAATAGACTAAGTAAAAAGAAATAATAGTGAGGAATATAAATACTCATCGAGTTGCCAACTAATCCTTAAAAAGTGCCATGTAGGGCTCCAGGAGCCTGACACTATGGGAGACTAACATTCTAGGAACCTTGATATGAAATCAAACCTATATAAAATTTAGCCATTAAATATTCTAAGTAATAAAGTACTTAGTTCATTTTTAGGATACGAATAGGACTTCACTACATCAACTTTTGAGTTCAAGGGGCTCTCAAAAGGGATCAATTATCCATTATAATATGATCAAGAAAACTAAGGTGAAAAATCAACTTAAGGATTCTTGAGTTTAATCACTTTCTAGATGGGTTCCCAACTTGCTCGAAGAACGGGGTGTTTTGGCCATAAAAAATGGTGACTTTTATGGGAAAAGTGGTGTTAAACACTTAGAACACAAGCTGCTAACCTTCATTCCTTCATAAAACATATAATGCAAGAAAATATTTAGGCATATCAGGAAAATAATGCACTAAATTCAATCACATGAAGTGACATACTAAGCCTTATTCCCAAAAAAACCATGAATATGTATGAGGTGATATATTTTCAATTGGTTTAATTTTGGATTTCACTCAAAAAATTCAATATTGAGCTAGGTATCAAATCTTTCAAAATGACATTATTGGCTATATGGCTTAGAGGGGAATGGCATGGGCATTACTCTGTTGCCATCTAGGCATCTATACCCCCAAAATATATACCTCTGGTCCCATTCTAGGTCTTGATCCCCTACCAACCAGGCCAAAAATCCTATGATGGAGGTTCTTTGAATAACCTTTTTTAAGGATGACCCTAAAATTAGATTCTACATGTTATTCTAGTCTCTTTTTGAAGTTTTCTTGTGAAAAATTTTGGTAGTTTTTCCATGGAGGGTTTGGGACTAAGACACAGGTGATGTAATCTTTGGAAGTGTCTAAATATCTATTCGATATTAGATTGGTTTAGTGATTTCACTTTTCATCAAGATGTTCTTATTAGGTGCAGTTTGATGGATTCTACTAGGAAATGGGGTTGTTCTAAAATTGACTTGTATCATTAAGAATCACTAGCCTCCAAGATTTAAAATCCAAAAGACTTACTTATAACCTTTGATTTTCTTAAAATTGAAAACTCACCTTTGGGTATTCCAAAGTGTAACTGTACCTCCTAGGATTTTGTCACCCTTAAAGTGGTTACTTACTTAAAGGAATTTCTAGTTATGCTTACCATATTAATCGCAACTAAAGGTTAAACTCAAGGCAAGGTCTATGAGAGGTGAATACCACAATAACAAAACAACACCAAGAGAAATAAAAACACAACAAAAGAAAACACACAATAGAAACAAGCATACTACTAAACACGTCAAGAAATAATGTTTCAAGAAGTAATGTTTCAATAACTATCCATTCATTGGTAGTGGAAGGCCATTGCCTTCAAGGTTCTTAAAGCGAAAGTCATTCTGGCTAAGTAACTCAATTATCTAGTGGGGGCCAATCCAAAGAGGATCAAACTTATTATGTGGCCCTTATTTTCATGGGATTTATCTCATAATAACACTAGATCATAAATCCTAAAATATTTAATCTTGGCCCTTTTGTCAAACTATCACTTGATATTGCATTGATGCTTGCTGAAGTTGGGTAAGGCTTCATCCTAGGCTTCCTCTAATTAGATAATGTCTAAGATCCTAGAATCTACTTTATCATCTTGTTCCATATACTTTTGCATTAACTTGTATGTAGGTAGCCTAAGTGTAATTGGTAGAATTAGATCAAGTTTGTAGACTAGAAGGAATGGAAAGATCTTAAGCACTTGCTTATGTTTGGTGTAATCGACCCATAGAAAAAATTTTAGTAATTATTTCCATTCTTAGGGTTTATTTTCTACAAACTTCTTGATGGAATCGATTAGATTTATGTTGTCTAACTATACCAATATGTTCCCTTATTAATATTAAATGGATGAGAATTTCAAGGTGATCCCTTCATCATAAGCCCATTCAATGAACTCCTTAGATTGAAATTCAAGACCACTATCACACACAAATGAAATAGGAGATTTGACTTGAGTGGTTATATTATTCTCCATGAATTTGATGACCTCAAAAATAATGATTTTCTTTTTTGCCATTTCTTTGATCCATCTTATACATTAATCTATGGCCATGAGATTAAACTTATGGTCTACTAAGGAGTTTGGATTTATAACCCCAATAAAGTCCAATCTCCATTGGGTGAACACCAAAGTCCAGTCTCCATTGGGTGAATGGTGTTACTTCCTTAATTAGCTACAATGGCATTACATCATGGGTTTCTATTTTGGCAAAGGTTTGACACTGATGGTATATCCTGACATGAGCATGGACATATTTCAATAAATTAGGCTATTAGTAGCCTACCCAAAGTATCTTATGTGTTGTTGCACTCATTGTGGGGTGGACAACTCTAAAATTGTCATGTAAGTTTACCATTACTTCCTTACCTTCAGCTTGTGATAAACAATTATGATAGACTTTTTCATGATTCTTCTTGAATAAAAATCCTTAATTCAAAATATATTGTGTTTAGTTTATCACAATGGATCTCTTTTAAATTTGATTTAGCCTAAGAGGTGTATTCCCATATAGTAGTAATGTATGATTAGGTCATACTAATCTTGCTATAGTACTAGCTCCTAGTATACCTAGTGCACAGTGATCCTTGGATTGATTTTAATTATTAGCTAAGGCCTTGTCCTCTAACCAACTTGGTAGGTTTAATTTCTAAATCATATTCCTATAACTTTATCATCCATCTACTGCTATGATTTCCTAGTTCATTTTATCCCAACATTTGTTTGATGGTCAGGTTTGAGATTATTTCATGCACCTTATTCTTGAGAATGTAATGCTTAAATGTTTTCACAACCTTGACTAGTATATAAGCATGTTTATTGAGAGTGGAATATTTTAGTTCTACATCTTTGATATTGGTGTTCATAAAAGTAACAAGGTGTTTTTATCCCTCCAATATTTGCATGAGGCAAGTGACGATGGTGTGATCAGAAGTGAAAGGGTAAATTTAAAAATATTTCATATAGTCTAGACTGATTAACACTAAGGCTTGCATGATATAATATTTTATAGCTTGGAAAGCCTTATTCGATTCAGCATACCACTCCACTTTTAAATCTTGTTTCAACATAGCATTCAAAGGCTTTATGATTTCAAAAATCAAAAAATGAACTTGTGAACAAAATTAATTTTCCCAAATAAATATTTTAATTCTTTCTTGTTATTAGATAGAGACAACTTAGAAATGACATTAGTTATTTTTATATCGATATCAATACCTTCCTTCATGATGATATGATATATAAGCTTACCTTTAATGATGCCAAACATTATTTTCTTTGGGTTTATAAAGATACCATACCTTTATAGACACCCTATTTTGTTCACAACTAGATTCCAACGGAACTTTAGATTAATTTTTACCAAATAGTGCAAATTAAGCCTAGGAATCACTAAATGTCTCAATTTCATTTGCACATCAGACATTAACACTCAAAATCATGTTTAGGCATCTCTATTTGGGGTTTTATCATGTATAAAATAATAAAATATAAAAAATTCATCTCTAGTCAACTTGCAACCTAGAAAATTGATATTTGGCCTTTGGACTCATTAAGCGGGGCACTTCAACAATTCCTAAAGTGCAAAAATGCTAAGCAAAATGAATTAAATAATCAAATCAAATTAAATGATTAAGTGAAATTTCCATGTGAAATTAGTGAAATTGAATTAAAATAAATAAATTTCAATAAAAATGATCATGAATTAAAATAAATAAATTTCAATAAAAATGATGGCATGATGATGTCAGCATCCTCAAAGTCAAGGAATTAAAATTATCTTCCCTAAATCCATAAATTCATCCATGCTTAATAAATGGGATCTCTGTCCTAAATATTAATAACATGTCCCATCCTTAACTTAACTATGGTTAGTTTAAATTAAAGTGCATTTACATCTAACCTAACGACACTTGGGTTAGATCTAGTTTTAAAGGCTATAAATACAAGGCCTCATCCATTTATAAACAAAATTCTTTTGTGTAATGTCATTATGTTAAAATACCAAGCCAAGCCAAAGCCAAAGCCAAGGTGAACATTACCAAAGTGACAAGTAAAGGTGGTGTAATAAGCTATATTACCAAGTAATCTTTGATCACATAACTGAGCACATCAATTCATTACCAACATACAACTCTTGCTCTCAAGAAAGGTAAAATGTTGTTTCTATTGTCTTCATTTGATAGTTACTTGTATAGTTCTCTATCTCCTTAAGTGTCTAGGCTAGAGGTGTAAGTTTTATTAGTTTATTTTTATTTGATTTTTATCATACTAATATGATACTAATATCCCCTCTTGTATTCTTATTGATCACATAATGTCACGCCTGATAGGACACTCTTCATGAGTGTGCACCCCATTAATCTTCTTATTAGTCTCTTATTCTCAAATTTTGATAAAAATGTCCCATAAAGTCACTATAATTGTTTATACATTAATTTTTTGTTTAATTTTTTAAGAATGTTTTTATGTTTCTTATTAAAAACCTAAAAAAATTTCATGCAAAAACTCTCTATATTTTAGCATTTATCATCAAATTAGTGACTACCACTTTTATTTTTTAGTTTTTTACTGAAAAATGGATGATATAGAGATAATAAATTTTATTTTATTCACTTTTTTAATATGAATTTTTTCATATATTTACACCTTTGACATATTAACAACTCCCAAAATTTAGTGAATGAATGATGAATATTTTATAAGTTATGGTCAAAACATTGACTACTGATTTTTATCCTTTTTATGTTCAATTTTGTTTTTTACTTTGATTTTGTAGGTTGCCTTTGCTTTCTTGAGCCAATCAAACTTATAACAATTTTTGTTATGATTTTCAAGAAATAATAAACTAATTTCACATTTATTTTTATTCTTTAAAACATTTCAAACAACTTTCAAGTTTTTACAAAGGCCAAAACTTCATTCACATCTTGATCGGTGCTTTTAAAATGAACATTTATCTTAGATTAGAGATCTTAAGAGCTTTTCTTTCTTATTTGATCTTTGTTTGTTAGATAAATTTCATAGACTAAATTTATTTGAGACAAACCTAAATAGCATGTATGTTCTCCCCATATCCCTTATAGGGAAATTAGGTGACCCAATGCATTTTGCTCATTGCATTGTTTGCTTATATAAAAATGGAAGTAATGTCACATAGGCACTCCCCAAGATCTAAGTGATTTGGGTGATCCAAAATGACCTATAAATTCCTTCCCATTTCCATTTTATTTTATTGCATTTATATTGTGGGTGGGATCTCGCTTCTCCCTCATTAGTTTTTTAGGGGTGTGTCAACCTAGGGCTTCATCTCCCAGCATCATACCAACCCCACTCCACAATGGGGTATGCAAATAATGTCACATGATATTGAGATTACCAAGGAGCTGAGTGGATAGCCTCTCCAATACTAAAAAACTTGGGTTAGTTATGTCTAAACATTAGACTCCACTAAGTAGTATACAAATGGAGTTACTATGTAAAGGAATAGACCCTTGCATAGTAAGTTAGTTGGTATGAACCCAATTGATGTGATTTCACCCCTTGTGTTAGCCACACTTGGGACCATATAGAATACATGGAACTTATATATTTTATACAAATCTCCTATTTACCACATAATTTAATGCCAAATGTCGAGTGCTCCTCAGTTTGAGTTTATGCCATGTATCAATGTTTGAGAGATAGAGGAGGGTATAGAAAAACTCTACCTACACCTATACTTTGTTTTTTGGATTAACACTTAATTCATCACAAGCATTGATATATTGGTGGAAAATTTCATTGAAGCTTTGCACACCCATGTTAGTCATAGGGAATAGGATGGTCCATGTGTGCTAATTTTATTTTTTCTTTGATTTACATTGTATGTTTTTAAACTAAAATTTTTTGGTCGTATTATCACGTCAAAACAAGTCCAAACCCAATCACATGTTTTTACACCCCTTTAGCATAAGAGGTGTTATTATGTTTGTTTGATACCACACTTTGCCTTATACAGTTTTAAAATATTTGTGTGTGTGTTACTTATTTGAAAGGGGCATCATTATGTTACCCATTTCATCCCAAGTTTTTTTCCTTGGAGTTTTAAAACAAAAACCATTGGCACACCTTTTAATCGAGATAATGTCATTACACTACTCGTATTGCTTCAAAACTTTATCTTGCATCAAACTGAGTTTGAAACCATGTATGCCTTTGGTCTATAATTGGTGTCGTTATGCCATCTATTTGGGTTTATAATATTTTCTATTTGAGAACCCAAGTCTTCTAAACTAGGTTTAAAATTTGTTTTACAAAGTTCAAATTCAAACATTGAGTCCTTTATACATATGCCTTGCTTAATTTTGGCTTAGATGTTTACCTCTTACTTTTGTATTATGCAACTTGGACTAATTCCTTACTTATTTGGAAGATATTTTTGCCTAGATTTAGGAAGTGGTCTATTTTTCATGTGCCTCACATCTATTTTGTTGCCTTGAACTAAGGTTGAAACTCTCTTTCAAGAATAATCTTAAGCATGGTTAGTTTACATTGGAGCCTTTCCATTCACTTAGTCTTGAATTATTTACTCAACATTCTTTTTTTTTATTACTTGAGATTGAAGTTACCAATTAATTTTAGGCATGTTCCTAGGATGAATGTCTTATGCCAAGGTCAATTTTTTATTTGAATCCATGTGCCTAGTTTGAGTCTAAGGGTTTCAATTTTTTATAGAGTTAGATTAATTGACTTGCAAGTTTTACCTTGACCAAGTTTTTTTTCAAGTCTCGCTTTGTGCTTTGTTTATGAAGACCTAGCATTTACCTTTCAATTTTTTAGGCCTAGTTTATTTCAAAGTCTAACTTTGTGCCTTATTCCCAAAGTCCTAGCATTTTACCTTTTAGTTTTGAGGCCTAGTTTATTTCATAGTATAAATTTGTGCCTTGGTCCCAAAGACCTATAATTTGCCTTAGTTTTTTGGTTTTATTCATTTTATTTTGAGCTTAACCTTGTGCTTTAATTCCAAAGACCTAGCACCATTTTTTGTTCTTAAAACTAGATCATATTTGTTTGAAACACTTTGCTAAAAATCAAGGTTTAGAAATTACCTTCCATTTGACCATTTATTTACAATACATTAGACCTTGAGAAAATTTGATACCAAGATTATCATTTCCAATTTTGGATAAGATATCCAATCTTAGGCTAAGTTTAGACCATTTTTCATTTATACCAAATTTCTTAACATACCAAGCATTTGACCCATTCTTTTAGACCACATTCCATGATTTTTTTGTGTGTGAATTATAGACCATTTATTCATGAGACATTAGTCATGAATATGGATATGCATCACTACATACATAGTGTAAGCATGCATAATCTAGATTATGAAAATGTGGTCATAAATGATGCCTTTATTCAAGACTCATATGGTGATGATGTAGTTTGTGAGATGGATCCCTATCCTCCTTACATTGATCAATATGTGGAACAAAGCCAAGATCTGTTAACACACTACATGGTCAATACACCTCCTTATCCAGGTTAGGAACAAAAATAAATAGCTCAATACTTCACTAGTGTGACATCTATTATTGACCAAGTCCAACATCAACCTTACTATGTTACCATGTCATCAACATATGACCCATACTTATTTGACCATCAGTTGATTTAAAATAAAAATGAATGTTTTGTTAGAACCATAGAGGTAGGGGCTAAGTTTACAAAATACTTCCCCCATGAAAACCTACCTAGTCTAGTTAAAGTTCCTTCAAACATACCTTATATGACAACTATCAAACATGCCTCTAATAGTTACCCTCAAGTTATTGCACCGATAACAAACCAAGATCTATATATGATTTCAAAATGAAAGAGCCCCATGGATGACCAATTCATAAAAATGCAACAAACATATCAAACTTACCTTGATCTAGCATGGAGATTCAATACCATGGCCATATCAAATGCTCTACTTATAGAACTAACTCCTTGAAAAAGAGTGCTAGTTGATTTGTTAGGTCATGTTAATATGGGTGTGGATCTATTTGCCCAAATTACTTTGATAGGTGACATGTTCAATGTCCTATATATTAAGGAAGTAACTATGTCCACTACTCAATATAATGTGTTAAATACAGTGGATAACACATAAGTGTCTTCTAATTCAAGCCAAGGTGAGGTTAATTCACTGCCAAATAATTTGCAATAATAAGTGCCTTTAGTTAATACCATTATTTTTTCAAAACAATAGGGAGAAGGAATATTTTCTTACCAATGATATCAAGTTATTCCCACTCCTCAACCAGATACTTCTTTAAGAATGCAATAACAAGGGATAAGTAATCAAGATCTAATCAATGTTTTACTTCAACACGCAATGAATGTTATCCCACCTCGACTGGTGATGGTTAATATTCTATGCCAATAGACACAAACCAATTTACCGCCACAACAAAGTTAGAACACTATGCCATCTCAATAGGGGGTTCAAAATGTTCCACATCAATAGGTGGTGACAAATGTACCTCAATAGTTACAAACCAATGTAGCTCTATAATTACAAACATTGTCTAATCAATAATGTATTTTTATTAGTCAAAGATACATGCCAAACACCCAATAAGCATTTAGTTCATAATAGATGTTTGTGCAACAAAGAGGTGTCAATTTACAACAATTAATTATTAGTAAAATATTGCCTTTTACTTATAAAGTTACACATATTCAAATATAGGGCCTTGGTCAATAACAAGTCCCCTTTATTCATTCAGGTTCGACTAGTTGACAGTAAGTCCCTAAACAACCTCACTAGGCACAATATATTCCACAAAGCCATATCTTTCCATCACAACTCTAATTCCCTTATATTGAAGGTCATATTTTGAATCTAAACTAGAATATTTACCAATAATGTATGCAATATCAATATCCTAATCCCAATACATGGATGCATATTCTTGGTTGATTGGTCCATCAAACCAACATTCCATAGTAATCCATACCTCCATTATATCATGTTCAAGGTAATCCATCTGTGATCACCCAACCACAACCACAACCAAATGTGCCATCAAGTTTCCTAACCCAAGAACTTCAATAGATGAAGGATGCAATTACAACCAGTTGCATAGAAAAGAAGACCAATAAATTCAAATTGGATGACATGTGTTCATACACATTTAACATGGAGTATATTTATATAACATTTCCTTCACATCATGAACCACCAAAATTTAACAAGTACAAGGGTAAAGGAGACCCTAAAGGGCATCTAACAGAGTTCTTTGTCACTTGCTAGCTAGTGGCCTATAGTGACATCTACCTACTCCTTATTTTTCCTCAAATTCTAGTTGGACAATCTTTGAAATGGTTTCTCAAGTTGTAGATAAATTTAGTATCTAGATTCGACAATATTCTAGATAAATTTATACAACATTTCTTCTACAATATCAAGCATGAGATTTCAATACTATATTTGAGTCAAGCCAAGAAAAAATTTAGTGAGATCTTTGTGAGATAATTACAGAGATGGATAGTTCTTGCTAGTCACTTTACCCACAACTTACCAGATAATCAATTGGTATTTGTGTTTACCAAAAATTTGCATAGTGAAATATCATACCACTTGGAGCTTCAATGTGCACACACATTCAAGGAGATCATTGAGAAAGTCATATAGATAAAAAATTACCTTAATAACAAAAGGATTATCAATTTATCATCCTTAAACTAGAATTAGATCCAAAATTAAAACACATGACCAAGTCAGAACCCTAGCCTAATCTAAGCACAAGCATCTACCCTAGCTCAAGTTAATAACTATTAAAAACCCAAACCATACAACCACAACAAGAACATTATTGGTAATAGATTAATTAAGTCACTTCATGGTCGAATAGTGCAAACATTATCTACTTACCCTATGTTGTAAATGAAGCTTATTCCAAAAAATCAACCTATCTAGCAAGCACAACCTATGCCTCAACCTAGAATAACTCCTCAAATGTTGTTGCAACCACCTTTGTAAACCCCTTATCTAATAATAAGACCCACTCCTAGAGTCTTCAATGACTTTGGGGAGCCTATTGAAGTAGTGTTTTGAAAACCATCTGCAACCAATATGATTAGTTGGCCAATTCTAAAACACTATCCTAAGGGTATACCATATCTAGACTAGTACAAAGAGTATGAGTTCTATGAATACCATTTTGTTCATAGGCATTTTATATGTTGTTGTGTGTAATTAAAGCACCTTATTGAAAATATGTTAGAAAATGGGGAAATCTAGTTGGATAATAAAACATCTACTTCTAATCAAAACCTGGGTATCTACCAAAATCCTTTTCCACAACATAAAAATGTCAATTAACAACAACAACAATGAAGATGACAAAAACAATATTATTATCAACATCAACAACAATATCAATATACAAAATAATAATGTCAATTAAATGGAAGGAACTAAGGCCAAAATGACTTCAAAAATAAATAGACTTACCATGAAATTGCATATGACTACAATTAGGTTTTATGTTATATTATAGGAGGTCATATATCAACCATTACCACCAATCCTAGACCAAATACTAATGGACCAGGATTGTTTCCTAACAATGCCAATCACCCTACCAATGACAATAATCCTTCCTTCACCTATGACCATAGCCAAGTGCAACAACAACCAAGGATTACCATTTCAAGACCTTATGCCAATAACTCTTCATTACCTCATGACCACAAGAAAGTTCACTATAAATCAAGAATTATCCTCTCTAGTCCATTTCCATCATTTTCTAGTTATGATGGTCCTATATCTAATCTGGATTGCACAATCACAATTCGATAGTCTAAAATCACCATCATAGGTCCACAATCCTATACCACTAAACTAATCTAACCCACTATACCAGCTAGGAATAAGCTAATTACTACTATTAAGGAAAGGATTTATGACATTGTGGAATAACTCTAAAAGACACCCACACAAATATCTTTTGTACATTTGTTGCATATGTCTACATTCACAACAATATCCTTAAAAAACTCATAGGCCAATCCTAAGTGCCAAATGACATAACTTTAGACAGAGTTCAAGCTTTGGTTGGACACCTAGTCCCAAGCCAACAATTAACATTCGACCAAAGTGATATGTCATCCATTGTCGCTCTTCATAATAACCCATTATATATTTAAGTTGTCATCATATGGCATAAAGTTAAACATGTCCCCAGAGATAGTGGATTGGGCCTAAATATTTTAATTCTAAAGCTAATCAAGCATCTAGGATATACATCAATTGACCTTTAGTTAGAGACTATTACTATCAAATCCTATGATAATGAAGAGTGACAATCACAAGGAATCATAGGTTTTCTAGTGATCATTGGGCCTTTTACCCACAATACACTTTTCCATGTGCTAAACCTAGATGTATCATAC
This sequence comes from Torreya grandis, assembly GCA_037957365.1. NCBI lineage: Eukaryota > Viridiplantae > Streptophyta > Pinopsida > Cupressales > Taxaceae > Torreya > Torreya grandis. The sequence continues at coordinate 3,305,004 of JARHVA010000465.1, read as the reverse complement.
AATTTTATTTTGGGTAGACCATGGATGAATAAAATTCATGTAATCCCTTTAACATTACATCAATGTATCAAGTTTCCTCACTCAAGGATGGAGGTGACTATCCATGGATATTTATATCCATATAAACACTGCAAGAATTTGGAAGCTAAATATGAAAGTTAAAATTATTATTTTGGTCTAGACCTAGTGCCAAAGAAGGAAAAAGACAAAAACATACTTATTGAATTTCTAGAAGCCAATGTCATGGACCCAAATATCCTTGCCTCATCTTAAGATATGCCTCCTATTGAAATGTCTAATCATTTTACCATTTTAGAAAATTCCCATGAGAGTATTTTACCCATGACACATTCCATATTTCCAAGCTTTCACAAAATCCCAAGACCTATGGAAGGCCCAAATCTAAGCCATCTTGCATGGAATGGTGATGGAAGGGGAAAAAGGCTTCGTAGACCATTACTTATTATTTTCACATCGACCACTAGCCAAGAAGAGGACCTACTTACCAATGATGATTCTTGGTTATACATTGACAAATTGTTTGTTTTTTATCAAAGTAAAAAGTATCCCGTCCCCAACAAGATAATGTTTAACCAATCATATAGAGGCAGAGGCTAGGGGCCAAATTAGAAAAGTACTCTTGAACCCATTTCTATGACCAGATAAAAAAGAACTTATGGTCTTGGATTTAAACCACTTGGGGGTGACCCCATGTATCTTATTTGTGTTCCAATGCTAATGAATAGTGATGATGATGTTGATAATGAAGAAAATTTTGATCATAGCATATACAAAGACCTTGTTAGTATGAACTTATTTTACCCATATACCATTTGTACCAGTACACCAATAAACCAACATTCCCCGCTTCCCTTTTATCATTCTCAACTTATAGACTAGGACCACTAAGAATCCATAGTACCTTTAGATGAGTTTGAGAATGATGAGGCCTTTTGTGATTTTTTAGGCCTAAGAGACAATGTTATATTGGGATACCATAAAGAAGGGTTCTCTATCAAATTGGATCATGTAGCATATTTTGGAGAGTAGGTGAAAACCCTTAGCCAAAAATAAAATAATAAAACCTTGAGGTCTTAAAGTGAAAATATCTTTGATTCATTTTTAAACCAGGGTAAAAATAAAGAGAAAGGCTAGTCTTTTGGTGAAAACTTATTTTAAGTGCCACTAGATAGGGGTGTTCACCTTTCCTCGAATGAAGCTCATGAGACCACCAATAGTGAACTTACTTTTGGGTTTGAGTTTAGTATAGAGAAATAACATGCCTTTGATCAAATTATCTGAGAATGTCCTGTACCATTTTTTACATGACCATTGCTACCATTAGGTGATTCAAATTTATATTGCTTAGGAAAAATTGAAGAACCAGTTTGACTAGAGGACATTGTCATTATGGGCTAATTTACATCCTTGCCAATAATTTTGGAAGATGGCTTAACTCTCCTAGTAGAAGATACTATGGAAGTCAACATTAGGACTCCAAATGACCTAAAGTGGATCAAACTAGGTGTGTCCCTCACTAAGGAGGAACGTGAATTTTTTATAGCCCATTTAAGGGAGTTTGTTGACTTTTTTTCTTGGGCCTATTTAGACATGTCAAGTTTAGACCCTGTCTTGGTTGTACACCACCTTGTTTTGCATCCTGATGCCAAATATATGAATCATAAACTATGTGAAATGTATCCTCGTATTATTTTTTTAGTAAATAAAGAGTTGGAAAAACTATTAGAAGTGAGATGCATCTGACTGATCGACTATTCAAAGTGAATCTCAAACATTGTGACTCTTAGTAAAAATTCATAAGGGATCAAAATCTGCAGTAATTTTAGAGTCACCAACAAGGCCTACCTGAAAGGATGACTTTCCTTTACCAAATATTGACATGATAGTTGACTCCATAATTGGGTATGAAATGTTTTCCCTTATGGATGGGTTTTTAGGATATAACCAGATTAGGATCACACCAAAATACCAACATAAAATAATGTTCACCACTCCTTGGGGAACATTTTGATATCAATTTATGCCATTCAACCTCAAGAATGATGGGGTTACATACCAAAGAGATATGATAGTTATATTTCATGACATGATGCATGATATTGTCGAATACTATGTTGATGATATACTGGGTAAATCTAAGACCTGTGTAGATCATCCAATCGTACTAAAAAGAATATTTGAATGGCTTCATGAGTAAAAGGTTTGACTTAATCCCAAGTGCATATTTGGTGTTTTTGGAAGTGAAATGACTGATAGTGGGTTGATCAGTCTTTAAAACCATTATCAATTTCACTTTAAAAATCATGAACCACTAAAATAAGCACATATATCTAGCAAGCATAAGAACCTATCCATAAGATCATGAAACACATGAACACAACACATATGTGGGAAGCCCTCAAGGGGAAGAAAACCCATTGATATCTAAAAATGGAATACAGTCCTATAATAAAAACACCAAATTTAGTGAAGCACCAAATTCACATGGAACACCAACCTCAACTAGCTAAACACCAACTTAGCTAAGCTTTAACAAGCACCAACTTGCAAGGAGGCACCAAACCCCTAGATGACTTAGATCTAACTTAGCCACTTGATTACTTTGATCACCTTTAGGACACATTGTTCAACTAACTGATGATGACCACCTCTTCAACTCTTCACACTCTTAGCCCTCTCAAACTACCTTCTAGGTCTCTTCACTCAATTAGGTCTCTTCAAGATTGATTAGGTCATATGAACTTGATTCTCATATAGACATAATATCTATCAAAACTTCATCTTAGTTATTATACACTCCTATAATGGTCTATAAGACCTTCTTCTACTTACCAATTTTCTATTCCATTTAATTTCTCTCTCCACACCCAAATAGGCCTAAAACACCTTGTATATATACAAACCTCTTGGTCATACACTTCTTAGTCAACCAAATACCTTTAAACTCTTACATCGGTCATGGAATATATCTTATGACATCTCATAAACATGAATTAGACATGATTTGATTTTCTTTAGGTTTGACATACTTAAATTAGACCTTATTTCATCTTTAGGTCTCATGGAGACCAAGTTTAATTAGATATACTTTAGGACATGTTAGACTTTTCCTTCTTTGGAACACAATAAAACACCTCACATGGAGGGAACATATCATATTCCACTCAAATACCCCTACTAAGCTCATCTAGGCTCCATGGTGCCTTTTAGCTTCAACCACCACTTGGAGCATTTGTTGATGCATGAATGTGTATCATATGGTTTACATAGTGTTTAAGAAACACTTCTCATTTTTAGATTCAAAGAATCTATTGCATGAGTTGTTGGTTGTGATCATCTTGTGATCTGTGGTGAAGTAGAGACCAAGCTATATAAATGTTTCACAAAATAATAGTGCAAATGGTTGTTGGGAGCAAACGTGGTCTTAAAATTCTTTGTGAAAGATGAAAGTAATTTGATCTAAGTTTAATGAACATTGATCAAAACCTAAATTCTAAAGCCTGATCTAGCATATATATTTATAATTAAAATATAAACTACAATGATTTGATCTAAAAAGATCAAAAAAGAAGGGTAGGGTAGAAATAAGGATGTTCTTGATCTTCAATCTAAACATCATGAAAAAGCTTCAATTTCATCAAATACATGCATTAAACTAGCATATGACATGAAATTTCAAAATCACTGATCCTATCATATACCAAACAAACTTCTAAAGATATTTGAAATAATTCAAATAAGAAATCAAATTCACTTTAAAAATTTACTTCCACAAGCAAATTGCATTAGCACATCTTCAAGAAAAGCAAGGAAAATGAAATGAATATAAATAATTTCAATCAACCTAGCATAAGCTCAAGTTAACAACTCTGCATCTATATATACACATCTAGAATTAATAGAAACACATGGACATTAAACTAGATATTTTAGGAAGTAACCATGATAACAAAAAAACAAACAAATAAGAGACAATATTTGCAAAATTCCCTTGCTTGTATTACTTGCTCAAAATTTACATAAAATTTTTGATCTAAAAAATTCTCCTTTTTACAAATGACAATACCCCTTCTTATAGAATTCCTTGAGTTATGTTAATTATTCACTATCATATGTCAATTATCCAAGTATCAAGGGTAGTTGTCCTTTTACAACATTCTAGAATTAGACACTTTACAAGTGGACTAACCTATAAGCAATGTGTGTTACAAATTGCACATGATTTTATCAAATGGATTATTCCCTTTTCAAATAATATACATGTTTTGTTACAAATAATATACTAAGTCAACATATTTGACTTTAAAACACTCCTCCAGTTGCAACCTTCTAATTTTGCTCTAGGATCTTCATTACTTTGTCATAATTTTCATCAATCGGTTTGAAGTTGATGATGGGCTCCATAAAAAATTCATTTTCTTGTCCTACCAATTCTTTGAAGTCTTTATCAACTATGTGTAAGGCTTCCTTAATGTTTTTGGCATTACCAATCTTCTCTTTTACAGATAGGATCATATCCAATATTGTATTATTATATGCCCCTATAGTGCCTTGGATTTTATTCTTCACCTCCTAGTTGAATTGAGTATCCCTGTGTTGGAACTCCTCATCAATTATTAAGCCAATAGGACTAAGCATAATTGGGTCTGTGATCAAGCTCCCTAGTATATGCACCATCTGGTTCTCCAATTGCTTGAAATCACTCAAAAGTCCCTCCATTCCTTTGGACCATGTACTAATATCTTTGATCTTCTCTATCAAGATTATCATAGCCATATTTAAGTGAACTAGGCTGACTATTTTAAACTCAATAATTTGGTCTTCTATCAATATATTGATTGATTCTTTGAACTTATTGCTTGAACCTTGCCATTGATTGACTTGGTTCAAAGCCATAGTATTCTATTTGTCTACTATATCTAGATTAAACCTTATTGACTTAAAAGCACCAAATGTTTCATAGATAACTAATTTAAATCTATTAATAATGTTCCCTACAACTAATAAGATGGACTAAACTTCTAAGTTCTTCTTTTCCTACTTTAACCCTCTTATGGTAGCTTTCAACCTTTCTGACTATGACTATGCTAATTCTAGAACATCTTCTTCAAATATTGGGTCTTCACCTAGTTTTTATACTTTATTTTGAGATAAATGAGTCAAAGGATTCACCTTTTAATGTACAACTTCTTCACCACCTTCCATGAGCATTGTCTCAATGAATCTTTGCAAGCCTATAAAAATTGGATCATATCATACTCCAACTAAAGTTTGGGCCACATGTGAGACTGGGACTTCTGCTTATGATTATATTATTGACTAACTTAGATTATCTAATCTCTTTGCTTCTTCTTCTTGAAAATATAATATACATGGCTTTAACTCTTGTTACACAGGGATATTGGTAGAATTGACTAAATCCCAAGGATGATAAGTAGGGAGTGTATCCAACCTTAGTTCATAAATGAACCATTTAGGAATAGGTGGACCATATATTATTTTCTCCTCATTTAATAGGTTGACATTCTCCAAAGGTGGTGTGATGATCATTTTAGGTTTCTTAGCTTTTGAGACAATAGCAATCTCAGCTTTCCTCTTCGGAGTGTTAATAGCTACTAAGTCTAAAGACTTCTCTTTTCCTTTATCCTATTTAATTTTCTTGACACTTTCCTGTTCTACATATGAATCTATCTCATATGTGATAAATAAAATCCTCAATACATTTTTAATAAATTCATGAGGGTCTAGAGCTATCATATGAACCTCCTCTTGAGTTAACTCTTGCTCTACTGCTCTAGAAGATTCAAGAACTAATGAGCTAGATGAAATTTCACTTAGCATCTTTTCTTCAAGCCTATGCTCTACTTGAATATCCATTGGTGGAAGACTAGAAAAATCAACACCTATCAAATGATACTGGCTAGGGCCTAACTTCCATCTATCCTCCATCTTTTGGTCCCTATTCAATCTGGACTCAGGCCTTATATTATGTTCTTTCAATCTTCTAGTGACTTCAAAGTATGAGGATGCCTTAGTGTATATAAGGTCAAAATTTACCAATTTCATGCTCATATGGCATAATCAAGATAAATTTGAGCCTAAAGTGTTCCTTTACCCTACTGTAGGCATCCCATTGTCTAAAATCATCCATTTGTAAGTTGAAAGATAGTCTATGCTTTGAAGCAACCTCAATATGATCCCACTGTCTAAAAATGGTTTTACCAATTGTCATGGGGAAAATATGTATAATTCTTATTATCTCTTGGATTTTCACCCTTTGAGGTGATTTATAAGCTTTCCTCATCCAAGTGGAAAAATTAAAGCACCTCTAGACTTGTGGGTAGCCTAATGATGAGGTGAATCTCTAGGTAGCGCTAGCTCCCTTGATATACCACTTTGGATCACTACTACACCTAAACTTTGGAGGGGGGGGGGGTGAGGGAGAGATATAAATAAAATAAAAATATATTAATGGGGGTGATGGACCAAATATATTGATGAATTCCAACTAGCTACATGTTACACATGAGAATAAAGACAAACCAAACATACACTTCTCCAATCTGCATCTTCTCACATCACTATTACTTTATGAGTTTATGGACGAATATCAAAATCTAGGAGGACTAGACAAGAGGCCTTAAATGGCACTAGTGAATATAATAACTCATTCAATCCTTGACATTTCCTAGAACACTTCACATGCCCTACAAGAAAAAACTTTCCAACTGCAAATAGGCTGAAAGAATGAGACAATATGCTAAGGAATCCATAGTATTCACTAAGAAAGATCCAAAATTCAAGTATAAAACACTATGAATAGTAATTAAAAGGTAAAAATTAGTAGTCTTATTGATCAAATGGTATGAAAATGAGTAAGGCTTTGCCATACTTAGGTGGAGCATAAGTTACAATGGGTAAAATGGCTAGTTTTTATAGAACTTGAGAGAGAGAGAGAGAGGAGAAGAGAGAAGCCCAAGAGTCATAAGGAAACTTGTAAATATGATAAAAATAATTACCTATTCATGAAAAGAGTATATGGGATGAACCATGCAAGGTCAGAAAGAACAAATGGCTCTTCAATTCATGAAACTCTTATAAAGTGGCATAAAAGTTCTCATTATGGCTTAAATAACTGCCTTCATAATTTGGACTTGTTTGAATAGACAAAAATTGATTAGGGATAGGTATGATGACTTGAATTAATGTTAAAGGTTTTAAAAATTCCTCTCCATGCATTGGTTATAGTCCTGGTCATCTAGAATCATTTGGAAAGGAGTTATCACTACCTACACTCTAAAAAACTCCCCTTTCATGAAACTAACACACTTAGCATCCAAAAAGGAATAATTTTTACATTAAAATACATGGGAGGGAGTGAATGACAAATTTTAAGACCCTTCATGGCCTTAGAGTCATCAATCACACCTTAAAATTAGTTTACTTGAAGTTTTCCACCCCTCTCACTAGCTTGGATACTATGCTAGTTTTGATTAGCTGAGATAAACATATTTGTTTAAAAAATTATGAGTTATTATAAATAATTAAATGTAAATTATGGGTTATCACAAGTTGTAATATTCCTCCTAATTTTGGCTTCATCTCTTGGAACCTTCTAGAACCTGCATAATACACAAAATAATAATAAAAACCCTATTTTGCATCCTATCCTTATAATTACGTATAGTCCAATAGGATGGGGAGGATCCTAAGAGAATAATATAAAATTTAAAATCATAATACTAATCAAACTTATCCCTTAGAGTATCTTTATAGCTTCATCTTCCCAATCGGGTCACTAACAAGGGGTTGCAAGGGTTTTATGGTTTGTTTTCACTCTTAATCATTATTCATAAGGACCTAAAATTTGAATCTAAAAATAATTTCAAAAAATAAAATTTCAATACATTAATAAACATTAATTAAATCCTTATATTCCCATGCATAACTTCAAGGGAGATGTGAGCATCCAAAATTGTCTTATCGAGCTTATTTTCTCATTTTGCACAAGTCTGAGTTATCTTTTGGGACAAAAATGAATTATTTGTTATTTATCTACCTTAAAAAATATTTATAACCTTTTTATCCACCCTAAAAACAGGTTTCAAATTATTATAGAGCTTACCTCATGCTAAAAATGGTTTTGACCTCTTATTTGGGCACTAGGCCAAACCTTGCCTAGTAGGCTTGCTTGCAACTCTAGCCACATAGGCCACTCTGTTACATTTATTCATTTTGTTTTTGGTTTATAATGTTTTTATATATTACATCCATATTTAAAAATATTTCTAAAAGGTATAAACATCTCTTGGTTTTCCCATTTCACCATTCTTCCCAAGATTGCAGGTTTCATGCACAAAGGGAGTACCTTCTATCTGAGACAAAATAGAGGGCACTCCCCTATTTACCCAAAAAAATGTGAATATTTTATTGGACTATATATGTTTTAAGGATGTTATAAACCAAAAATTAACCCTTTAATAAGTCATTTTACCTCTCAAATGCACTAAAAACTCAAGATAGACTTCTAGGCAAAGGACTATGTATATGACAGTTAGAAAATGATTATGTATTGCCCTTTAAAACCCTTTTATCTGCATGTATTATGTTATATAAGAGTTTATGAATTATATAAATACCATAACTAAATTTTTTCAAGTCATTTCATCACCCCCAATATTTACATGCCACTTTATTCCCTTGACTGATCAAGACTGTGTTTTTTGTCTTGGAGTGATGCCTGTAGGTGCTAGTTGCATAATTTAAGCTTTGAATAAAATGATATAATAAATTATTGAGGTTAAAAATTTCATCATATAAACCACTTAGACCTAAATCAATTTTTTTTTTACTATCCAACTATGAAAACACGATGTTGTAGCTCATTATTACATCACAATCATCTATAATGATTATAGGTGCTCATTTTTAGATAAAGGGACATATGTAGGTGGTGTTTGATAGTATAATGGGTCATATTATAACCTTATAATATATTTTAATAGTTATTTGAACTTTTTCACTCACCATACTTGGTTAGATCATCACTTTGGAAGTTGAAATGCTCGTAAGACCTATCATAGGTAATTGATTGTGTTGAGGCCAATTAGACACTACCTGTAAGTGCAAATCACCTTTTTGGATATGCATACCTTTATATGGGGTCTTATTCAACCTATAATACCACATCATAGTTATTTTATTGATATATATCATGCATTTTCCATGAAATAACTTAGACAAGTAACCAAATAAATCATTGTGAGTTGTAGGTGGGTGTTTAGGCAATTTGTATAGGTTGTAGGTGTGTATAGGAAGCAAAACACTATTCATCATCTCATTCTAATGATATTTTGGGTCATATATTATATTTTCAACCCTTTTGAAACACTCATACAATTTTCAATGTCTAATTTGTAACCTTGGGTGAAAGAGATCTCTTTGAGGTCCAAACGCTGTAGACATCAATGCTTGAAAACAGTGATTAAATGACAATTGTGAGGTCTCCAATAGGTTATCTCCACTAATATTATGCCCCTCCAAATTCTTATACCACTGTTAATTTATATATAATTAAATATTAGCATATTATGATTCATCATAAGTTATTTTAACCATGTCATATATTATTTACAAAATGTTCATGGGTCTCTATTTTCACCTTTTGGGGATTGTCTTTGAAAATACAGTCACCTTATGATCATAGATTCTCATTTTAACCTATCCACTTAACCTTTAATAAGGATACATCATGATAAAAAAAACATTTAATGACCTCAATTAAGTTTCCATGACTTATATATATGCTTCAATACAAACTCATCTTTCTGAAGTGTCACCTGTAGGTGACCATTTTCCTATACAGGCAGCAAGTGTGGAGTTGCAAACAAAGTGCATGTTTTATGAACCCCATGAGTTATAGGATTATATTTATATTTTAAAATTAAATCTTTAAATCTCATATAGTTTTAAAAAACTACCAAATATCTCATTCTTACATGACATTATCATGGAATGCTTGTATGTGCATCTTGACTGGTATGCAGGCAATAATTACAAGTTTGAATAGTGTATTGCATTTATCCTCCAATGAGTTCCAAGCCTACACACGTACCTAAAAATGGATGATAAAAACCCATTAATTGATTCAAATGTCTAATGTTCTTAATTTTCACATGATTTTCCTTTTCCAATCACCTATAGATGAACATTTTCATAGTAAACTGACTAACAAGTTGTATATGACTATAATTCCATATAGATTGATTTGGTAAAATAGGTTTAAAGTTTAAGGTTACCAATATAACATTGAGGACATGTAACCAACTCATATTAATCCTCCAAAACCACTATCAAAGCAAAAAAATCTTGTAAATGGTGAAAAATTGTTTATAACACATAATGATGCTTCTCTTACAACTTTGATGTACCTCACTTATCCAAACATCATGAAACATGAAAAAATGCATGGAGAGTAGCTGATGAGGGAATAAACATCATCTAAAACCAACATGACTAACTATATTATATGTGAATTCCCAAACCAAAGCAAAACCTATAGGGTGCATAGATTAGTAGGCAGAAGAACACAATTAACTTAATGACGATGGTTCATAAAGTACAAGACATCATTATTATAAATATTGTAATGGAAATGAATCTATCTAAGTTTAATTTCACCTCCAAAAGTATTTTTATCTAAAAACTCTCCTATTAGTCATACCAAGTACAAACCTAAAGACTACTTTTACTTGCCAAAAAGGGTTAAAAAGGAGAAAAATGGTTTTAGCCCAAAAATGAAACTTACAAATCATTTCAAACATGTAAATAAACTTGAGGAATCTAAAGGGATATTATATGATCTTATCCCATGTGGAACACCTCCCCATGGGTAGTACAAGTGCCAAACTCACATTTTTCCCAAGAAAACTACTCTTTCTTTTGAAGTACCTACCGCTTTCAGTTACCAATAGTTTATTAAGACATGTGAGGACACATGTCACATGAAATAACCTTTTGAAACCTTCACACTTCCAAATAAATTTGTACAACTCACTGAATGCCCATTTTTGACCTTAAAATGACTCAATATGACTAAAAGGACTAAAATGACTAAGGACCAAGGCTAGTACAAAATTAAATGATATTAATTAACCTATAAAACACCTTGTGACATATGTATTTTACCCCTAAAACACCTAAATGTCAAGTTTTTACCTATAAGGGTCCCAATTTGACTTGTAGGGTCAAATTTGGTCAACAAATTGGTGACTCATAGGGGTAGCATGGATCAAGACAAAACCAACTAAATACCTCAACCACACAAAGCAAATGACACATACAAACAAATAAAACAAACTAAAAAGACACACACATGTGATCAAGTCACTTAGGAAAAATAGGGATTAAATAACTATACACAACTAGCAATTAATTATACCTCCTTTTCGAGATCAAAAGTAAAGCTTCTTGAATCTTCTTCTTCATGAGATGAACCATGGTGCCAAGCATGTTTCTTCTTACATTGGATGATTTTTGGATCAGACCTATTCCTTGGCACTTCACTTGATCTTATCTCAAGTAGATAATCCCTAAATAGGTCTCTAATGTAAATATATTCCTCTTGAACTTGTACACATACCTCATACTTCTACCCACTCTTCATCTCATGGTCAACTTGCATCTTATTTGTAGGCATAGCTTCAAGAGGATTTATTTCATATTCTTTAAAAGATTGAGGCCAATAGGAGCTTATTCCATCCTTAAAGAGTTGATGTGTTTCTCCCAACTAATTGAGAGGATGATATCCCATTTTGGTGATTTCAAACATATCATCATCAAATGCATATGCCTCTTGTAAGGACAAATTTGAAAGGTTTTGTTTTTTTTTGCATACTCACTTATGTGTCAAGGCTACCTTCTCCATCTTTGACTAGATCATATCCTCCTTAAAGAGGAGTATATCCTACTCCAATGACTATAAAAAAGTCATCCAAAGGCTGATTAAGAACTTGTCCTTGCCCATCCATGATATCTTTCATAGTGATGGAAGAACCATGGATTATTTCTTCCTCTTTTGCAAAAGGAAGACATTATTTCATATCAACCTAATTTGAATGTTCAACATAAGAGACCACCTCTTATTTATAATTTATAACCTATTGAGGGATCTCAAGTTGCATCTCAACCTCTACACTAGGACTTTGTTTCTCAAGGGATGCAATATCCTCCATTTCTTTCTCCTTCTTTGTTATTCTAAGACTAGGCATGTTGAAGTCATGTGACTTAGTCCAATGAGGCTACCAAGGAGCTACATTATCTTCAAGCAAGAGTTCTAATTTTTTGTCAACTAATTTATCCTCCTTAGTTTCCCATACCATAGGTCCATCAAGGCAAATGGTGATGGGGTGAGGACAAGATGAACTAGTTGGTGGAGGTTGCACATAGAACTCAAAATCAAACTGAGAGTGAAGTGTAAGGGATTATTTTAGAGGTTATTGAGGAAGGGGAGGCAGAACTTGGGATAAAATAGCTCGGTTAGCTTCCTTCCACGTGACTATCACTTCGTTCACATCTGATTTAGCTTGATCACTCTCTTGAGGGAGGTTAGATGGGGTGTGTTTAAGCATATGATCTTCTTTTGGGTCTAAACCTTCCATCATACCTTGAATTAGAAAATTCATTCTTGACTCTAAATCTTCAATTTGCTTGGTTAGGTTCTCTTGAAAAATTCTTTCTTGAATTTCATAGGATTATTCATGAGAAGGAAGAGTACAAGAGAGTTGACATGGAAGACAAGATGTTTGGTATATGTCTCCATTCAATTCTTCCAAGTGTTTTTTGACTGTGATCATGGCTAAGGAGGAAATGTTGTTTAATGTATTATCTGATTCATCCACCCAAATTTATTCATGGAGATAACCAATCATAGTGTCATGATGAGATTTTCTTATAAAGTTTTGTTTTTTCCCTTTGGCTAGCCATTGCTAGTTTTCTAGCCAAAGCCCTTTTTGCAATGTATAGCCAACCAACAAGTTGGTTTTCTAGGCATGCATTGTCAATAGCGTCCCTAAAAGGATTATTATTATTATTATTATTATTATTATTATTATTATTATTATTATTATTATTATTATTATTATTATTATTATTATTATATCAAGGAGCATGTTCACTAGAAGAAGTAGATCTTTCCAGAACAACTACTTGATCCTTTACTTTTTGAATAAATTCATCTTTATTGAGAGGTTTTTGATAGAGCTTCAATCTATGTCCATTGACTAACAGAGGTATTCTGCTGGTATCAATAGGTATCAGCTTAACAAAACCATTTTCATAGACCTCTTCAATCTCATAAGGTCCCAACCATCTTGTTCGTAGTTTTCCTTTGAACTGTTGAAATTTAGAATCAAATAATAGTGCCCAATCTCCTTTTTGAAACTTCCATTGTTTGATTTGTTCATCATGCCAAACTTTTCATTGATGTTGTACCAGTTCAGTTCTTTGTAGTGTTTTTTGACTGTGATCATGGCTAAGGAGGAAATGTTGTTTAATGTATTATATGATTCATCCACCCAAAGTTCTTGTATGCAATTTGTTGTTGGTTTTACAGGAGGATACAAAGAGATACATTTGGATTTTAACCCATTGGAAATGGTCATGTCTCTTGACTTGCAATCAATCAATGCTACTACAGTAGCCAACCATGGTCTACCTAGGATTATAGGATATCCTAGATTCTTTGTTTTGGGTTGCAAGACCATGAAATCTACTGGATATTCCCAATATTCTATTAATACTTCAACATTTTCTATAGTCCCCTCTAGTTTTGTTACCAACTTGTCTGCCATTTAAAGAATGGTAGTTGTAGGTTGCATTTTCATAAGAGATAATGCATGGAGAGTATCAGTTGTCATGACATTGATTGCTGCTCCCAAATTTACCAAGACATTAGGAATTTATTTTCCTCTGATTATGACTGTGATCACTGGGCTTCCCAAATCTGCATATTTTGGAACTAATAGTTTTCCTGCTAATAAATCAGCAACTTTTCCATCAACATGAATAGTTTCAAGATATTTTACCTTCCTCCCAGGTGTCTTAATATAGAGGTTTTTGATGATCTTATTTAATTTAGGTATATCCCTAATAGCTTGTAGAAGGGGTACCTCAATATTGATCTTTTACAACTCATGGACCAAGTTTGAGTCTGGTTTGATATCAGTTTCTCTTAATCTTTCAAGAAAAGGAACTACTGGTGTAGTAGTGTTTCCTTTGTTTTCTTCAAGGCTCATTTTGATTTTAACTTCTCCATTGCTTAATTGAGATGATTCTGTCTATTTGTTTCCATCAGGTATCTCAGAAATGAGTACTGGAGGTTTTGTATGGTTTTTCCTCATCTTAAATGTATTTTTGAGCACTTAATAGCTCCCAAATTGATTGTTTCTTCCTATTCATTGACATAGACAGGTGTTGGTTGTTTATTTTTTGGATTCTCTATTGGTTGTGCAGGCACTGAGGGCTGATTAATTTGTCCTTGTTGTTAAATAACTGGGGGTGGCATAATGGTTTGTTATTGAAGTGGTCTTCTTGGTTGGGTGAATTGTGATTATGGGTTCCACTACTGATTCCATTATTGATATGGCTATGGCATCCAATGCTACTGTGGTACCCATTGTTGTTATGGCTGTGGCACCATCCATGGAGGTGGTGGCATCCAATCTTGTCTTGCCCATGGATTTTGAATTGATGGAATTTGGGGTTGATTCCAAAATGGTGAAGGAACTAAAACATTCCATGGTGCCATCCATGGATTAACTAGATTTCTTGCACTAAACTATCCTTGAGCCTGGTTTTGTGGAGCAAAGTTTTGTCTCTGAATATAATTTACTTCTTTAATGGACTAGACTTGTGTTTTCATTTGATTCTTTAAAATAGGTAGAAGGGTGCAATATTTGGTATCATGATATGTTGCATCACAAATCCCACATGATGAAATATTGGTTCTATCTAGAGGGTAGTCTCTAAGGGCATGTTTCTGTCTACACTTAGGACAATAGATTGCTAAAGGCTCTATTTCATTTGCCCTAGCTTGAAGGCCATCCAAAGTAATGTTTAGTGTAACCAAAATATCTATTTTGAGATTAGCAAATTATTCCATTAATTTACCCACTTCATTAGATTTCCCCAACTTTCCTTTCCTAATTCCAAGTTTTGTTCAATATTAATTGGTACAAAGCTGGAAAATTTGATTGAAATCCAACTTATTTATGTCTCCTCCACCCATCAGATTTAAGGCATATCTAGTGTCTTCATCTAATACTTTTAATAAAACCAATTTTTGAACATCTTTAGTGAGTGGATAATTGCTTCTTTGTCATAATTTTTGTAAAATAGTGGTAAGTAGTCCCACCTATCACATGGGTGACCCAGGTTCATTCCCTAGCAACGACGCCAAAAATAACGAGTGTTATTTAACTCCTCATTTAACCAATATTCAATTGGTGTCTTAGTAACCAAGGTTGGTGTCTAAAGCTATCTGCAGTAAGGTATGGGATGGTAGATCTAGATGTCTTGCTTATGGGGGTGCTTGTTGATCCTATTCTAACTTTGACTAACTACTTGATTCATGCTTTTGCTGAAAAAGAAAGAAATCAAATCAATCCACTCTTTTACTAGAAGTAAAATATCACACTCCTATTTTACATTTGTAGGGAAAATAAATTCACACTCCTACTTATGAAAAGAAATTTGCTTCACACTTCTGCTGTAAAGAAAAGATACTTTGTGTAGAAAATGAAATAAGAAAATGCTCTTTTTAAACTATGAATTTGTTTTGATATTTTTATAAATGAATGCTAATAGTAACAAGATTCTAACTAATAAAATAGAACAAAAATATTGTACATAGTTCTTGGTTCCAAGGAGAGTGGGCCCTTGCTCCTCTCAGACTCAGGAACAAAGCTTAATCAGTGTTGGAAACTTAAAGTATTAATTCATAGAAATGAAATAATTACAATCTGATTGAAACTTGTATGCTTATCTAACTCTTGATCCTCTATATTTTCTATCTCTCTATTTTTTTTCTCTTTTTTTATATAGTCAAAAGTCTTACACTTTATACTAATACAATCAACTCAAAATAGGATGCAAAAGAATAGGACTCCTAGTCGATCGCTTCATCCAGAGATTGGATTTCCAAGAGATCCAATTATTTTAATGAAATAAATATCCTATCCTATAATAGTCCTAAAATCTAATTATATACAAATCTATCAAAAGTAGGTCCTTCAAAATAGTAGGTGGTTATTCTCCTTATGTGATTCCAGCTAGAATGGTTCTTTCTTATCCTATCTGGTCTCCAACTTCCCACTATCCTTATAGAATTCTTGGTATTGACCCTGTGGAGTCCATAGAAATGATCCTATGAAGTATATAGAAGTAAGCCTATGGATTCTATAGAAACAAACCTGCAGAGTCCATATAAATAAGCCTGAATAGTCTGTAGAAACAAGCCTGAAGAGTCTGTAGAAATGAGCCTGCAGAGTCTGTAGTTTTGCTGGATGGAGATCAAAAGAGAATGTTCACTATACATCTCCTATATCTTCTTCCTGAACATTCTTCACTCAAAATATCACTAAAACATGATATATATTAGACATTAATGATAAAGTAAAGATTCAGTCTTTGGTTTAATATAAACAAGACAAATATCTATTTTCCATATAATAGCTATCTAAAAATCTAAGATTTGTATAAGATAATATCCTTTGAGATATGATTTGAAGAACATAACATGTCAATGATGAGCCATATTTTGAGCTCATCAGCTACTTGACCAAATGATGTATCTTCAAAGTCACCATTGGTGCTTAGATAAATGCCTCCAAAGGTTGATTGTTAAAAGACAACACTAAAAGTCTTTCAACCTCTTGGACTAAGAGTCCCACTGGGCATGCCAAAAACTATTATCACTTGGATTTGAACCCTTTGAGGAGATATTAGACATCTCCTCAAAGGGTGAAAATCCAAGTGACAAAAAGTCCCTTTCTCTTGGTCTTACAAAGGCCATCTATGTCATTAAAGAGTTGATATGCAACCTCTTATTCTACTAACTTATCAAGTACTTGAGATGGTAGTTTAAGAGGAGCATTTTGGGTTCCTTCAATCCTTATAGCTATGAAATTAGGATAAATCCATATGTATCCTATTGTTTCAATATAATTTTTATTATAGGACTCATTCTCATCATAGGAATACCATCAATAGCCTCACTCAATGTAGCGTAAACACAATCACAGATAAACTGAATATGGTATCTATACTTATAGATGTGCAATTTGGAATAGTACTTGGAAATAGTCTGGGTACCATTAAGAGACCATTCTCTTTTATTAGGAATCTTTGTGGTATCAGACATGTCATCCAATAGATAAGACATCATATAAAATTCAATCCTCTTATTATTCTTAATTCCATATACATGTTTGCCTAGGGAAATACTAATAATTTCACATAATGGAGGGACCAACACTTATTCAATGATGAAATAGACCATAGGAACCCACATGGGTTCTATATAAGATTTATTTTCACATCCATACAACTTGTTTAGCATGGTCATGACCATCCTAAATCCAAGTCTAAATTTACTAATAAGGATGTTCTTTGCAGGATCCAAAATGACCTGGGTACCTACTTCCAACCATTTAGCTAGAATGTCCATCATGTTGTGCTTCTTAACCCATGAATTAATAGAGGTTAGTTCAATTTAAGGATTAGGAAGCTTATAATAAGATTCAAATGTAATTGGGGATATGTAAACAATTTTCCTTGGACTATGTTTACTAATCAACATACCCTTGTCTATTTTAGCTTCTTTAAAAATTAGACCAAGAACATTGATACAGTGAAGTACCTCTAGTTTAGTAGCCACATAGTGTAGTCCAGTCATCTGAATGACCAAAATATCATCCTAAAATCTCTTTTCTATGATTATCTTCTCCTCTTCCTTAGTTATGATTCCCTGGTTCTCAATTGTCTAGAATAATTTAGAGCAATTATTGTCCCCTATGTTTAATGAAGTAGCTATAAACTATGTGTCCTTGAAAACTTGACCCTCTACATCTGATGACAAATATAGCTTGAAATCTTGCTTTGAAACATGTTTATGGATCACCATTTCTATAATCCCAGTTTAATTATCTTTTTTCAAATGATAATTTGACAGTCTCGACTCAACACAATGAATCCAAGGATAATTTAGTGCTTTCTATGTGTTCTAGGGATTTTTGAAGGTTTAAACAAACCTTTAATGGTAGAAAGCAAATTCAATATATGTATTTTGGTGACTTAGATTATATTTAGATCATTCATCTATACCTTTTCCTACTCAAGTCTATAAGATCTCCAGATATGATGTGTCTTACTTATGTGGCATCACCATGTCACTCAACTTATATATTTTAAAAATGTGACTGTTATCTTTTTAGACATGTGTCACCATCTTGTGCTCTTTCTATCTCAATAAAATTCACACTATTGATCTCTTTGTGATTCTTTTGGCCTTGAATTTCATGATGATCATTGATATTTGATCTGAGATTACGAGAGTGTGCCACTTAAAAACTACACAAACTCTTTATATGCCTTGTAAATAGTCTCCGTCATCTTAACACTTTCATGCCATGTGTCAAATTTTCATGCAATCTAGGCCTTTTGACTCCTTGGCTTGATTTTCACCATTGATCTATGATTGCATGATCAAATACAAAACATTGATCTGCCTTCTTTATACATAAGATTGAACATGGACCATTGATTTGCTTAGTCATTTGTAACCTTAGCATTCATTCTTAGGATCCTTGACTTATTGACTTGATCCTCACCAATAGATCTATTGTGATCATTTGAATGTGCTCCATTGATCTTGATCTTGAGTTGTTGACCTTGAGCTTCCATGGGGATCGTTGATCAATATTTGTATGCAGGAATGTAGATCATTGATCTTTGATCTAGAGGAATTTTGACTTGTTGACTTTGGATTAATATCTGCATACCATTGATCTTCCTTTTGAGCTTCTAAGATCTTGCCACTTGACATCCTCACACTTAATTAGTGCATGTGAATATAAAATCAAAGACATAATCACTTAGGATATATAAAAATACTTAACATAAATTTTAGACTAAGGTTTAAATGAGTTAATAAACTCGATTAAGACTTAGGATAAAATTGAACTAGGTCTAAAATGTAATAAAATGGCCCATGGAAAAATATGAATCTATTTAAATAAAAACATAGGCTAAACTAACTTAGACTAAAGTTTTTAAACATCATTTAAACTTATATTCAATTAATCGACTAAAGACCAAAGGTTTAAGCAAAAGGGTTAAATTGATCATTGAAACTTAAAACCCTAAACACTTGCTCATTCTAATGAAGATACATTAAAACTACAACATGGAAACACATAAAGAAAACATTAGTAACATTGGATAAAGTCAAAGAAATCCTATATGCTAAAATTCCATTGTAAGTTGAATCACAACATGATGTTCAATAATGCACTCTGATCAAGTTGGATGGCTAATTTACAACACAATTTGCAAAAATTGAACAAGGGTCCTCATTTTTTAAGAAATGGGGGTATGTTGACCTCAAAAAATAGAAACTTCTAGGGGAAACATTACAAAATTTTAGAATTTAGATACTCTTAGTTCAAAATAATAACTAGACTAACCATTTTAGATGATCAAGTACCATTACTAAGATCAATTCATAATTAAAACAAGTCTTACAAATGCAGAATTAGGGTCAAACATAAAAAATTAGTCATGTTGTGTGTATGCTTTGATTCATTCATTGATTGCCATGGAACTCAGATAACAAATTCCATATTTCATAACCTTAATCATAAACATAGACTTATAGAATATTTAAATATTCATTATGAATCATGCTTTATAAAAGGGAAGGTTTGGGCATTGCTCTGTTGTCAGCTAGGCATCTAT
Source organism: Torreya grandis (assembly GCA_037957365.1). Lineage (NCBI taxonomy): Eukaryota > Viridiplantae > Streptophyta > Pinopsida > Cupressales > Taxaceae > Torreya > Torreya grandis. The sequence continues at coordinate 3,284,970 of JARHVA010000465.1, read as the reverse complement.
ATCCCCAATAAAGATATATTTGGATCCACTCTAGGCCTTTTTCCACTACCATCCAAGTGTCCATATCCCTGATAGATGTTACTATTATATCATTAATCTACACATGGAAGGAGTTCTTCAAGATCCCTCCATCTAGGTTATAATATTGGGATAACCCCAGGCTATGGGTCACCTATGATGGGGCTGAACCTTTGAAGATGATCAAATGTATCTTGATGGATCACCTATACTAATGTTGTTATAGGGAAAATGGTTAAAAATGGAAAAGCAGTCCTAAGAAAGTTAACCAAGTGATGCATCAAATATAAAGGGAGACTCTCATAAGCTTGAACCCACACTAGATTAGCACAAGACAATGATAACTCACACAACCTCATAGACCAACTAATTTCATAAGTATTTTGTAGAATAGGTTTAGGTAGAACACAAATCTAGACTTGTAATAGCTTGAAAACACCCTAAAAGAGGTCATAAAGGAGGAAAATGGATGAGGAAGATTCTCCTTCACTATGCCACTAGGCACAACTCACTAAACATAGATCCAAGGCAAGAGATAGATAAATAAATTATTATATTGCATCAAGAGGTAGTTCTTACAAATGGTTGATAGGGTTTAGCCTAATAAAGAGGAGAATATATTGTGATATCTTAGAGAGACCCCTTCTCTTCAAGATCAAAGAGTCCTTTTGAGAGTCTAGAATCCAAGAGAGAGCTTATATAATGGAAAGAATGGGGTGATATAGAGAAAGGGAGAAGAGAAGAGGGAGCACATCATCCAAGATCATTAAATGAGCTACCACCTTTCTTGAATTTTGAACCATCTTTTGATCAAATTAGGACTATCCCTCATTAACAAGTTAAATTTTAATTGGCTCCAATAATCTTTAAGCTCTTCTCATTGGCTGAAAAATGCACTCAAAGATAATAGTCTACCAAAGATGATGAGTCTTGATCTTTCTATGAAGAAAATATTCCAAACCCTAAAAATTTATTAAATGCTCCAACTGATTTCTCCAATCACCAAATTTATATCTTTGGGACTCTATGACATCTCCCACTTGACTTTCTTGTGAAGATAAAATCTTCACATCTTTAATTTGATAGGTCTATCACCACATTTACTTTAAGTAGCTTATTTGACTATCACATTTATGCCTTGGCATGCTCTTTACTAGAAATATTAGACATGTTTCTACTATAGATTGAAAACCAATCACATTTATTGGATTTCATATAGCCATAACTGAAATGGAGATATGCAGGTTGCTTGGTCTCATTTCAACAACTAGCTACCCCTCTTTGATCTCTATTAGGCCTAGAAAGACTTATTTTTTCCTTTGAGCATTTACAGAAGCCAAGAACTCATCACACATGAGGATATTCCTTCTAAAATAGCAATGAACACATCATGTAATAATCTTTCAACTTTTTGAGAATGGGGTTGATAGGTTCTAAATCATCTACCAAAGGTCTTGTCTAAGCTTTAATGGTGATGGAGTTCCATCATTGACAATCTTGACTATATGGCTACATCTACTTATGACATTTGACCAAGCTCTAATGATGATGTATCTCTTTAAAACCTTTGTTCTTGGTTTGACCTAGGTCACATATTCAACCTTTACTTAAAATCTCTTGGCTTTGAATTTTGATATTGACCATTGATCTTGATTTGGGTTTCTATAATTGTACCATTTGTCAGCTACGCATTGATCTGTAAGATCCTGCAGTCAATCCATCATTTAATGTGCTTGCACCATGTGAAATTATCATATTTAATCTAATATCATTTACCATTGACCTCACTCACATAATTGATCTCTCTCAATATGAATTAATGTAATCCATAGATCTTCTACCAGTCTAGCGTACTTTTGACACTTGTCATCCCTTCACTTGATCTTAAGATCTTCTAACTTTTTGACTTTTCTTACACCATTGGATCTAAAATGCATGATTAAATTCACTCCATTAGATCTTTGGGACCCATTGACACTATCATTTCCTCTTCACCATTGGATATTCATGGTATGATTGAATGCCAACTATTGATCTATCTAGACCCATTAACTCGAACTTGATCCATTGGATCTTCATGGTATGATTGAAGACAGACCATTGATCTCATTCCATGGACCTTTTGACATTTGACCTTACATGTGTGTCATTGATCTATGATTTGAGCACCTAATATTTAGAAACTTGTTAGCTTTACATTTATCCTGAGAAAAGTTGAATTCAAATGATTATTTGTCATAACTTTATCTTGACATCCCCACGCATGTACCACTCTGTAAGTTCAAATTTAAAGCTTTATATCTTGAGATAGGAAGCTCATCAAGATAAAAAATTTGTAGATCATGTTAAAGTCATGAATAAATTCATGTACATATGATATTTTATCTTGAAAGGCTTTCTAAGAATACTTTAATAAATGCACAATCAAACTGACCAGTCTATTTCTTTATGACATGTGATGATGGTCTGGTCCTTCAAAGCTTGTGCAAGTAATTTCTTTAATCCTTCAAAGCTCTGTAACTCTTCTCAACTTACATATCTAGGCAAAATCTTGGTATGTGGCCCAAAATTGGCCAACATATTTGGTGACTCACAAGGAAGCATGCATACTATGCTTGAGAACCCACACTAGTTGCCTTATCTAATCTATTAGGCATGAAGTCTCTAATCTAGTTCAACATATTGATCTGAAGCTAAAAATAAGGTTGACCCTTTCTAAAACTTCCTCTTTAAATAATAATGAAAATAATAAAAACAACAAACAAATTCAAGTGTATGTAGGCACTTGTAGGAAAGAAAGAATAACTAATTTACTAATAAATGTGCACAAAAACACTTAAAGGAAAGCATGAAACCTACCTACCCTAAACTAACCAAATAGGATAAAACCTATACAAAACCATTGACTGGTTCTACAAAATAGCTACCCTTTCTCACTAATTAATTATGCTTTACATGCTTGAATATAGATAACCAAAGATGGATAAGGAGTGGATATTTAACATATTGGTGATACACTTCTCCAAGAATCAAAGAAAAAATAAACTTACCCACCTAATTTGATTGATTAGACATAAAAATAGCTTAGAGTGGATAGGTAAGTTGATATTTCTCTTTTTGATGCTCAAATTTGTGCTCTAAATTAATTACAACCTATTATGGCTCCTCCTTATCATCTTCTAACTGAGCTAGGTACCTGATAGGACATATTCTTGTCAATAAAAACATTGAGAAATCAGATTTTACCTCACTCCTACACTTTGTTTCTCCATCATTATGATCCTCAAGCATAATCAGATCATAGTCTCCTTGGAGAGGATCATATCCTAATCCCAAGATCTCAAACAAGTCCTCCAATTCCCCTTCACTTACTAGTGTATGTAAGCTGATCTTGAGTATATTAGTATCTTCTTCTTAAAGCACATGCTCATATGGAAATCTTTATTCACCATTAAGGTTCTCCTCCATCACACAACATGGTGGTTAATCAAGTTGTATTTCTTGAGCACTCAATATGTCTTCTTCATCAACCTCACTCAATATTTCATCTTATTCCTCAACTGCAAATGGGGTTTGATTCAACCATCCAAGGTCCAAAAATACACCTTTTTGTTGATCAATGTCTGATTTCCCTTCCTCCAGCTCTAATCTATTAGGGCTACCTTCATTTTACAACTCATCCTAAAGTGAGCCAATCTCTAGTTCTTAGCTCTGACCCTCTTTCTCATTTATGTAAAATGGACTTTTAGTAGTCCATTCAAAGTCTGCTCTATTTTTAGCTTGAACATTATCCTCATCAAGATCCATTTCATTAGTGTTAAAGCCATGACAGGAAGGTTGGTCCAAACTTGACTGTTCCCCTTCTAAATGAATTGGGCTACCTATGATGATGTCCTCATCATAGACACTTGCATTGTCTTCTTCAGGTTCACCTATGTCTGCAAGCTCCTCCTCTATCCTTTATATAATAGGCTCTTTATCTAAGAGGGAGATGATGGGAGAGTGAATAATTTCACTTTGCTTGAATCTCAGGAGAGTATCCTTCTAGCCAAGGACTTTGAATGGCTTCTTTGGTGGATCTTGAATTGGTGTTTGGACCTCTTTAGATAACACCTCTTCCTTCTAGAAACCTTTTTGAATTGAATTCTATGAGGGGAATGTGTAAGAAATAGTTTCCTCTTCTTGATTTTGACTCTTTTCCCATTTTATCATCTTTAGATATAAATCTTTGATTTGCATATCTATATTCCCTTGGAAAAGCTTCATTTTAAGGTGTTCAGTGGCCTCATGAATATAAGGAAGACAAGAGGGATGGTATGAGATATAAGAAGATCTTTGAGGAAGATAAGTGGGATCTTAGATCTCAACAATAGGCTACTCCACAATAGTCTCCTTTATTTGAAGGCTTACTTGGATTGAATTCCAAGAATGGAAGGTTTGAGGAACACATGAAAGCTCATTTATAACGGTCTTTTGGGGAATAATGAGTGGCATATATGAGGACTGAGGTGGTGTTTATGAAGATACATAAGGTCAATGGAGTTGGACCTACTATTATTCAAGGCTTCTTAGGTTATATTCAATGTTTTGAATGTAAATACTTACATCCATCATCTCACTCGTGAATCTTTTCCAATTTTCTCTCTCAAAAGGTGCCCATTTCTCTTTCATTAGTTATAATGCACCTCTTATGTCATGAATTATGTGATTAGGGATATTTTTACCATATCCTCTTTGTGCATTAAGTTCCATTATGTACCTTTCATAGCTTAATAACATTTGCTTCCAACTTGAAATGGATTTGTTTGACGAGTAATTAGGGAATTTTGAGCCTAGGAAGGTTGTTTCACTAAATATTGAGATCCACTTAGGGTGAATCCATAAACATTACTAATCTGATATAAAGGATGTTGAGGTAGAGAATAAGAATTTTAATCAAAATAGTGATGATACATATCACATAATGATGACTAGGAACCTAGGATACTCAAAATAGCTGATGAGTACTTAGAGTTGCCATTGATGTTTATACACATGCCTCCAAAGGATGATTGGATGAAGAGAACAACAAAACTTTTCACCAGTGAAAAATGTAGTAAGTCCCATTAGGCATGACAAAAACTATTATGGCACTAATTTATACCCTTGGAAGGAGTTCTTTAGGCTCCCTCTAACTAAGCCATAATATTGGGATAACCCCAGGCTATGGGTATCCTATAATGGGGTTGAACCTCTGAATAAGACTCTTTCCCTCTTTATAACCCTTTTCCCTATCAGTCACATGATTTTAGGTGATCATCAAGAAGCATCCAAAATTCTCCATAGGTTTAACCCTATTATATGATACCCATAGCTTGGGGTTGTCCCAATATTATGGCTTAGTCAGAGGGAGCCTGAAGAGCTCATTCCAAGGGTGTAGATTAGCACCATAATAGTTACCAGAATCACCTTTGCTTAGAAAGAATTTAAAATTTGAAATAAAGCTCTTATTTTTGTATTTTTTCAAATATATTTAGCTTTCCAATAAAGGTTGGGAACCAAGATTAGGCAGGTTTTTAGGATTTTGTTAATTTTTTTATTTTTAGACAATCATCCTTGGTCATAAACTTCATCCCAAACAATAATTTTATTTAAGTGCTAACATGAATTTGTTCTAATAATTCAAGCTTTCAATCAAACATATGTAATCCTTATTGAAATCAAACTTAGAGCTAAACAAGGTTTAAGATTTTCAAGGAACAACTAGTCTAGATATCAATCTTCACCAGTTTCTCAAAACATAACATCAAGATCAAATTTCTAAAATCCATGATCAACCAATATTTGAGAGTCATACCTGCATTCTTGATTTGTGAAGTTATTGTGAGTATTTAGATGAATTAAATCTTGAGAAATGTCTTGGAAAAGACTTATTAAAAGTAGAGAATAAAGTAAATAAAAAAAACACACAACAAGCAAAATAGACAACAAGCAAACAAATATTTACAAACACTATTTATAAACAAGGAATAGAAAAGAAACTAATCTAAAACTACAATCATTAACTCTAACTAATCTTATAAATTACTCCTTGTAGACTTGAGGTGAAACAATAGAGAAGTAATGTTTGAGGTGTTACCGATTGGTTGGCAAAGTAAACTCTACTCCCTAAAAGTCTTTGAGATTAAAGCTGGTATCTCCTAATGTCTCAGTAATTTGATAAGGGCCAATCCACAAAGGAGTGAATTTCCCATGTTTTCCTTTTGGCTTAGATGCTTTGTCCTATAGGAAAACTAGGTCTCCCTACCGAAACACCTTATTCTTTGAATGCTTGTGAAACCATCTTTTCATTGTGGTTTGATGTCTATTAAAGTTGGCAAATTCTTCTTCTCTTGCATCCTCTATTTTATGATGTCAAGCAATCTAGAATTTGCATACTCTTGATCTTCTTCCATATACTCCAACATGAACTTGTAAGTTGGAAATTTAAGAGTAATGGGAAATATAGGTTCTTGACCATATACCAAAATAAATGGTGATGCTTTTAGATCTTGTTTCACTCTAGTTTTTCTGCCCAAAGAGCATATTTAAGCAATTTGTGCCATGTTCTTGGTTGTTGATCTACAGACTTCTAAATAACTTTCATCATATTTTTATATGTTGACTCTAAAACTCCATTACCTTCAGGGTAATGATTTGATGAAAACTTACAGATTATATTGTTATCATAGGCTCACTTAGTCATCTCTATAAATATAAAGGCTGATCCATTATCATAGACCAAAGATACTGGTATCTCAGATCTTGTACAAATGTTCTCTTCTAAGAACTTGATGACATATTTAGTTCTACATTATTTTGTTACTACTACATCTATCTATCTTATACAATAATAAATAGAAATAAGAATATACTTGTGTCCATATGAATAACTAGGTTTGATTATCCCTACAAAGTCTAAACCCCATTGAGCAAAAAGTTTACCAATTAAAATTGGCATCAATGGCATAGCTATTTTTGGCTCTTTTGTGTTGAATATCTGACATTGATGGCATTCTCTAACATTTTTGTGTGAGTCCTTCAATATGGTGGGCTCAAGATATCCTTCCATTAGGAGTTTATGAGCTATTGTTTTCCTAGAGGGGTGTCAACTCTCATGTTTCTCATGAAAAGTACTTAAGATATCAACTACTTCTTCCTTTGAAACACATCTCAAGTATATTCCTTAATAGTTATTCCTCTAGATTATCTCATCTTTGATCAAGAAATTAGCTTCTTTGATATTCAAGGCTCTCCTTTACTCTCTATTCAGTCCTACAAGACAAGAACCATTGATTAGAAAATGAATAATTGTATCATACCAATCATTTGGTTGAAAGTATTGTTGGTCTACCTACATAATGTTCAAATTAGGATTAGTGTTAGTTATCAATTGAATAGATCCCTAACACCTTACCAATTTTATATTTTTCATTTAAATATCATACTCTTGGAGTATAGACATTCACTTACCTCTTCTCTCTCCTAATTCACATTGACTAAGCATAAGTTTAGTGGCAGGGTCTGGGAAAATAGCATGTATTTTATTCCTAAGAATATAGTGTCTAAAATTTTGAACTACCTTAATTAAATAAAATACTTGTTTATCAATTAGATAATAATTTACATTAGCATTTTTGAAATTAGTTCTCATAAATGAAATTGGATGATCACATTTGGCAATTTTTTGAATTAAAACAGTTGCTATAGTATGTTTAGAAGCAAAAGAATAAAGATAAAATTCTTTTGTCAGATCAGGACTTATTAGCATAGGTGTTTGTCCTATTGATTCTTTGATGTATTTGAAGGATTTCCTTGTTTCTTAATTCCATATGACCTTGGCATCTTTCTTCAACATGTCATTAAGAGGTTTCATAATCTCTGTAAAACTAGAAATGAATTTTCTTACAAAATTGATTTTCTCAAAGAAAAACTTTAATTTTTTTATACTATTAAGGGTTTCTATTTTATATATGGCATTAACTCTATCAGGATCTATATAAATCCCATCTTTGGTTATAACATGTCCTAGAAATTTCCCTTTGGTTACACAACATATGTTCTTCTTAGGATTAAGGGAAATTCCATACCTTCTACAACCTTAGAATATTTGTTGTAAATGCATTATATGATGTTCCCTATTTTTGGAAAACACATTCAGATCATTCATATATATAATGATTCACTTACCTATGAGACCTTGAAAGGCATGGTCCATAGCTCTCTAAAAAGTAGCCCCTACAATGATGAGTCCAAAAGGCATCCTCTTGTAAGTAAAAGTGCCCCATTTTATTATGAATGCATTTTTCATTATATCGTCCTTGTTTACAAGTACTTTATTATAACCTGAAAAACCATCTAGAAAATACATCATAGAATAACCACTAATAATTTGAATGACTTGGTCAAGGGATGGCAAAGGATAATTATTCTTTTTAGAAGATCTATTCAAATTTCTAAAGGCTACACATAATCTAGTCTCTCCATTTTTATTTTTAACTAGTACTAAGTTAACTACCCAAGTAGAATGTATAATTAGAAAAACTATTTTTTCATCTAATAGCTTCTTGACCTCTTTATAGATCAATGGTTCCAAAATAGGGTTAATTGGTCTTTGTTTATGTCTAAAGGGTTTTCAAGCTTCTTTTAATAGAATGGTATGAGTAATGACTCAAGGATAAAAGATATTCAACTCTTCATAGGACCATGTTATAACATTCTTGTATCTATTCAAAAAATATTTAGATTTTTTAGATTCTATGTTTATGCATGATGTACCAAGATTTACTAGCTGACGTTGACCCTGAGTTCCTAGATCAACTATATCATAATCCTTCCTACTCACTTTGGGAACTTTAACAGTTTTAGCTAGCCTATCTTTATCAAAGAGTCTCTCTAAGACAATCATTCCTTTGGTAATTTTGTTTTCATTCAATTGTATTATTTTATCAACCTCATCTTTATCAAGGGAATTCTCATTGACCTCATCAATAATATGAGACTCAAATACTCTTGATTTGTTCATGAATTCAAGGATCTATTGGTCATCATTTAACACTTTAAAATGATTGACATTGTCAAGAACTGAGGAACATGGGACCAATTCAATTCTAAGGTTTCCTAGTTTTGAATCTTGATTTGACATGAGGTTGGTTGTAACTAAAGCTAGTTCATCAGTAAATTGGTTCTCTTCTCTAGAAATTAAAACAATGTTAAAAGCATCAAAATACTCAAGCAAGTTCCATACTCTAAACGAGTACTTATTTAGATAATATAATTTCAATTATTACTTACTTATAATTTGATTGACTACTAGTTTAGAATCACCATATACTAGTAGTTCTTTAACCTTGTGTTTGATAGAAAATTTTAATCCTAAAATTAATGCTTCATACTCTATCAAATTATTAATGCAAGGAAATTGGAGTTCGTAAGAAGCATTATATTCCCTCATAATGGGATTGATTATAATGATTCCTAATTCATATCCATATTTACATCTAGCATTATCAACATATAATTTCCAAAGTCTAGGCATATCATGAGAGTATTTAGAGTTACATACTTGAGGAGTATCAAGAGTACAAACCCCTCAATCAGAATTAACCAAATTGACCTTTTCATTAGTTGCAATGTACTCAGTGATCATGTGTTTCATCTTTGGTTCCCTTTCAATCCAAATTTTATTGGGAACTACCCTTCATGGCAATCACATGTAAGAGCAGTCAATTGACATGTATCCATTCAAGGCTTTGGTACACTCCCTACTTATAAACATCCCATAAGCATTTTGAATGCCCACCACATGAATACCAATAATTTTTTGTATCCTTGGCTCTTAATCAATATGCATATGAAAATTCAATAATTCATCAATTACGTTAACTATTGATTTGTCTAATTGATTTACTACTCTATCAAATTTAATTGAAGTTAAACCAATTTTTTCACAAATACCCGTTGGCATGATATTTTCAAAAGCCCCTATATCTAAAAAATAATTATGCAAGTTTTTACCAAAAACTCTAATTATTAGTAAGAAAGGTGGAACCTCTACTTTATTCTTATACATCACTACATTGGCATTTGCATCTTTTTATGATTTATTAGGTTTCTTGGTTAAATATTCTAGCAACAAGTATCTTTATTTAGTTATTTGAGTCAATTCATGTAAAGTGATATTATATTTAATCTAATTCATATCCTCAACTATGTTATATCCACTCCTAATAGATGAACTAGTGTATCAACATTATTTCTAATGTCACTTCCCTTTGCAGGTTATGGATTGTTGTCAGCTTTAGGATCAGGAGGATTATCAATTTTGTTTGGTGGAGTTAAACTTGTCATTGGTTTATTTTATTCTCTATTCCTCAAAGGATAAGTTTTCTTCAAATACTATTGAAAATCATGAATCTTTTATGGAGTATCTTCAGGTTCATTCTCATCTTGAAATGGAAAATCAAAGGTTTCCACTTTGTGTCAGATGCTTTAAATGACTTTGAAGAACCAGATGTTCTTACAACATTATCCTTGTTAGTCACAACTTTAAATGTATCTAATTTATCTTGAAAATCTTCAAAAGCATTATAAAATTCTATACAATCTAATTCACCATGAATTGAAATGTTATGAACTCTACAATAATTAGCTAAAGCTACATCATAAATGCTTATTTCAGGCATGTTCTTATTAGTAGATGACTCGTTATCATTGTTTTTATTATTACTATTTTGAAACCTATTTGTAGGCATGTTAAAAATCTAAAAATAATAGTTCTTGTTAGAATTTTCCCCAATGTTACCTACTCATTTTTTCAGCTGAAGAAAATTAGTGCTCAATTTTTGAACCATTTTCAAGATAGAGTCATTTTCATTCTTGGGTGCTTATAAATTGTGAACTTGAGTACTACTACCAGCTATTGATACCATAACTCTTTGATCTTGTGGATGAGATCCACTTGTATTGTTATTGAATAATCTTAGGTTTTGACCCGAATGAGCATGACCCAAAGGTAATTGGTTTAAAACTAGAGTTTGATTCAAAATAGACCTATTTTGATTAGCATTTGGAATGACATTATGAATAGAATATGATAATTAACCCTAAGGTTGCATTTGATCATTAATTATCATATCTTTAGCATAAGATAAAGCTAATCTATCTATAACCCTAACATATATTTTCAAAAACATAGAAGTCATTGGATCTAAAGCATCCTTATAAATCTCTAAATCTAAAGTCTCAACAGGTCTATATGGAAATATAGTTTTGCTAAACATCTTAGATAATCTAGAATTAAAATCTCTAATAGTTTCATTTGAATCTCTCTTCACAGTGGTGAATTTTTGGTAAAGGATACAAGGACTGATGATCTTTCCAAATTGATTAATGAAATAATTATTAAAATAATTCCAAATGACAATGTAATTTTTAAGAATTTTAAGGAACCATCAATATGCTACATCTCCAAAAGTATATGGAAATAGTCTACAAGCAACATCTTCTTGAACAAAATTTAAAAGTCTTAAAGCAGCTTTGAAGGACTTGATATGTTGTTCAACAGTAACAACACTTGTAAGATTAAAAGAAGACAAATATTTCTCAAGATTTAGAGGTAAGTCATGTACCTGACTAGGCACATTAATGGAAGATCCACCTAACCAATCCATACCTTGATGAGACTTGAATATAGGAGCAACATGAGCAAGTGAAGTTGGTTGAGATTTGGAAACCATGTGCTTAAATTTATCTGCTCTCACTTTCCTATGAAATTTTAAGTAAATAAGAGGTATCTTTGTCTCAGATCTTGACCTAGTCCTTATTCTTGGTAGTTTCAGCTTGTAAACTTTGAATCCTATTCAAAATATGATGTGTAAACCTTATCTTTGAAAAGATAAATGGTTAGATTTTCACATTAAGCAAATTATACACAAATGCATACAAATCTTTTCAAAGAACAACTATATTTAGCTATATTAGCTTAAAGATATATCCAAAATTATGAGTATGAGTTGTCTTTACACTTTTAAATTAAAAAAAACCTAAATTTTCAAAGAATAAATCAATATTTGAACAAAATTGCTATCACTAACCTCAAGCATGTCAGATTCACAAAGCTTAAGCTACCTTTTGCAACAATATCTCATGAATCTTCAAAGAATAGATGTCTTTAGCCAAGTAAGCCTAAAGACTAGTCTAAAACCATGAATATCAATGATATTTACATAATTGAGCTAATAAAAACACAAATATGCAAAGATTCAATAGATATTTGAACAAAATTCACTAAAATTGGCTAAGATACTTCAAATTCACAAAGATTTAGCTTAAATAAGCCCTCCTTATAGTGCTAATGAAATTACTTGTTTATGAATGAATGTGTATCATAGGGTTTACATAGTGTTTAAGAAACACTTCTCATTTATAGATTCAAATAATATATTTCATGAGTTGTTGGTTGTGATCATCTTGTGATCTATGGTGGAGTAGTGACCAAGATATATAACTGTTTCACAAAATAATAGTGCAAATGGTTTTTGCAAACAAATGTGGTATTAAATCTCTTTGTGAAAGATGAAAGTAATCTGATCTAATTTTAATGAATAATGATGAAAACCTAAATTCTAAAGCCTAATCTAACATGTATATTTACAATGAAAATTTAAACTATAGTGATTTGATCCAAAAAGAGCAAAAAGGAAGGGTAGGGCAAAAAGACGGATGTTATTAATCTTCAATCTAGACATCATGAGAAAGCTTAAATTTCATCAAAGACATGCATTACACTAACAAATGACATGAAATTTCAAAATCATAAATCCTATCATGTACCAGGTAAATGTTTAAGGATATTTGAAATAATACAAATAAGAAATCAAATTCACTTTAAAGATTTACTTCCAAAATAAAATTACATTAGCACATCTTCAATAAAATCAAGAAAAATTAAATTAATTTAAAATTTTTCAATCAACCTAACATAATCTCATGTTAACGACTCTACTTTCATATATACACATCTAGAATTCATAGAAATAATTCAAATCTGAACAATAAACTAGATATTTGAGGAAGGAACCATGATAACAAAGAAACAAACAAATATGAGACAATCTTTAAAGAATTTCCTTACTTGTATTACTTTCTCAAAATTTACATAAAAGTTTTATTCTAAAAAATTCATCCTTTTTGTAAATGACAATACCCCTTCTTATAGAATACCTTGAGGTATGCTAGTTAATCATTATCAAATAACAATCATCCAAGTGTCAAGGGAAACTATCCTTTTAAAACATTATAGAATCAGACACTTTACAAGTGGACTAAATTATAAGTAATGTGCATTAAAAATTTCACATGATTTTACAAAATGGAATATTCCTTTTTCAAATGATATACATGTTTTATTACAAAGAAAATACTAAGTCAACATATTTGACTTTGAGACATTCCTCCAGTTGCAACCATTCTAATTTTTCTCCTATATTCATTGCTTTGCCATGTTGTTCATCAATCAAATTGAAGTTGATGATGGGCTCTATGAATAATTCAACTTCTTGCCCTGCCAATTCTTTGAAGTCTTTATCATCTCAGTGTAAGGATTCCTTAATACTTCTGTCATAACCAATCTTCTCCTCTATAGATAGAATCATGTCCAAGATTCTTTTATTATCCTCCCCTATAGTGCCTTGGATTTTATTCTTCACCTCTTGGATGAATTTAGTATCCCTGTGTTGGAACTCCTCATCAGTTATTAAGCCAATAGGACTGAGCATAGTTGAGTATTTGATCAAACTCCCTAGTATATGCACCATTTGGTTCTATAATTTCTTGAAATCAATCAAAAGTCCCTCCATGCCTTTGGACCATTTATTTATGTCTTTGATCTTCTCTATCAATATTACCATATCCATATTTAAATGAGTTAGGATGACTATTTTAAACTTAGGAATCTAGTCTTTTATCAATTCTTTGACCTTTTTACTTGAACCTTGCCATTTATTGACCTGGTTCAAAGCCATAGTATTTTTTTTATCTACTATATCTAGAATAGATCTTATTAACTTTGAATAACCAAAGGTTTCAAAAATATTTGATTTAAAACTATTAATAATGTTCCCTAGAACTGATATGATGGATTGCTCTTCTATGTTCTTTTTTTCCTACTTTAACCCTCTTATGGTAGCTTTCAACCTTTCTAACTATGACTATGCTAATTATAGAACATCCTCTTCAAATATTGGTTCTTTACCTATTTTATATCCTTTATTTTGAGTTAAATGAGTCAACAAATCCAGCTTTTTATGCACAACTTCCTCATCACCTTCCATGAGCATTGCCTCAGTGACTCTTTGAAAGCTTGTAGAAATTGGATCATATCTTACTCCAAATGAAGATTGGGCCTAATGTGAGACTAGGACATTTGATTATGATTAGACTATTAACTAACTTAGAGTAGCCAATCTTTTCTTCTTCTTCTTCTTCTTGTAAATCTAAGATCTATGGATTTAACTCTTGTTACACATGGATGTTTGTAGCCTTGACTAAAGCCCATGGATGATAATTATGGATTTTATCCAACCTTGGTTCATAAATAAACCATTCCAGAATAGGTGGACCATATATGATGTTCTCCTCACTAAACAGGATGACATTATCCAAAGGTGGTGTGATAATCATTTTAGGTTTCTTAGCTTTTGAGACAATGGTAGTCTCAACTTTCCTCTTAGGAGTGTTAATAGCTAGTAAGTCTAAATACTTCTCTTTTCCCTTATCATTTTTATTTTACTTGACACTTGCCTCTTCTATATCTGAATCTATCTCATATGTCATAGATAACATCCTTAATGCATCTTCAATATATTGGTGAGGGTTGAGAGCTACCATATGAACCTCATCTTGAGGTAACTCTTACTCTGCTATTTTAGAAGATTAAAGAGTTGATGAACTAGAATTAATTTCACCTTGCCCCTTTTATTCAAGCCTATGCTCTACTTGGATATCCATTGGTGTAAGCCTATAAGAATCAACACCTATCAAATGATACTACCTAGGGCCTAGTTGCCATCTATCCTCCATCTTTTGGTCCCTATTCAATCTAAACTCAAGCCTTATATTATGTTCTTTCAATCTTCTAGTGGTTTCAAAGCATGAGGATGCCTTAGTGTATATAAGGTCAAATACACTAGGTTCATGTTCATACAACACAACTAATATACCTTTGATCCTCAAATGTTCCTTTACCCTACCATAGGTATCCCATTATCTAAAATCATCCATCTATGCTTTGAAGTAGCCTCAATGTAATCCCACTATCCAAAAATGGTTTTACAAATTATCATGGGGAAACTATGTAGAAGTCCCTTACTCTTGGTTTTACAAAGGCCATATATACCATTGAAGAGTTGATATGCAATCTCTTATTCTACTAACTTATCAGGTACATGAACTGGTAATTTAAGAGGAGCATTTTGGGTTCCTTTAATCATTATAACTATGCAATTAGGATAAATCCATATGTCTCCCATTTATTCAATATACTTTATGATTAGAGGAATCAATCTCATCATAAGAATACCATCAATAGCCTCACTCAATGTAGGGTAAACACAAACACAGATAAACTAAATATGGTCTCTATACTTATAAATGTACAATTTGGAATAGTACTGGGAAATAGTTTGGGTTCCATTAGGATACCATTCTCTTTGATTGGGAATATTTTTGGTACCACATAGGGCATACAATATATAGGACATCATATAAAATTTAGTCCTCTTATTTTTAATTCTATATATATGTTTTCTTAGGGAGATACTAATAATTTCACCTAATGGAGGGACCAACACTTCTTCAATGATGAAATAAACCATGGGTACCCACATGGGTTCTACATAAGTTGTGTTTACACATCCATACAAATTGTTTAGCATGGTCATGACCATCCTAACTCTAGGTCTAAATTAACTGATAGGGATGTTCTTTGCAAGATCCACAATGACCTGGATACCTACTTCTAACTATTTAAATAGGATGTCCATCATGTTGTGCTTCTTAGCCCATGAATTAATGGAGATTATCTCAATCTAGGGTTTATGTAGCTTATAGTAAGACTCAAATGCAATTAGGGATATGTAAGTAATTTTCTTAGACTATGTTCATTAATTGACATACACTTGTCTATTTTAGCTTCTTTGAAAATTGGACCAAGAACATCAATATAGTGAAGTACCTCTACTTTAGCAGCCACATAGTGGAATCTATCATCTGAATGGCCACAATATCATCGTAAAATATCTTTTTTAGGAGTATATTATCCTCTTCCTTAGTTATGACTCCTTGGTTCTCAATTATCCAAAACAATTTAGAGAAATTATTGTCCCTTGTGTTTAATGAAGCATCTACAAACTTTGTCCTTGAAAACTCAACCCTCTACATATGATGAAAAATATATCTCAACCTCTTTATTTTAAACATGTTTATGGGTCTCCATTTCTATAATCCCAATTTAATTATATTTTTATAAATGATAATTTGACTCTCTCAACTCAAAATAGTGAATTCAAGGACAATTTAGGGCTTTTCATATATTCTAGGGCTTTTTGAAGGTTTAAATAGAGATTTAATGGCAAAGAACAAGTTCAAAATATGTATTTTGGTTCCTTAATTGTATTTGGATTGTTAATTTATACCTTTGCCTCCTCAGGTTCACAAGATCTCTAAATATGACATATCTTTCTTATATGGCATCACCATGTCACACAACTCATTTATTTTAAAAATGTGATCATTTTCCTTTTAGATATGTGTCACCATCTTGTGATATCTATATCTTGATCAAATTCACATCATTTATATCTTTTGGTGTCTTCTAGCCTTGAATTTCAACATGATTGTTGATATTTGATTTGGGCTTATGAGAGTATGCCACTTGGTAGCTCTATGGGCTCTTTGTGTGCCCTAAAAATAGTATCCATCACCTTAATGCTTTCATGTCATATGGTATCTTTTGTGTAATTTGGGCCTTTTGACTCCTTGGCTTGCTTTACACTATTGATATTTGATTACATGATTAAATGTAGACCATTGATCTTACTTCTTTACACATAAGATCAAATGTGGACCATTGATTTACTTAGTCATTTGCCATGATTTTTATATTTGTCACCTTAACATTCCATCTTAGTATCCTTGAATTATTTACTTGATTCTCATCATTGGATCTAATTTTCTTGATTGAATGTGCTCCATTGATCTTGATCTTGACTTGATGGCCTAGAGCTTCTATGCAGATCATTGATTAAGATTTGTACAAAGGAATGTAGACCATCAATCTTTGATCCAGAGGAATTTTGACTTACTGACTTTGGATTAATACTAACATACCATTTATCTTCCTTTCAAGCTTTTGAGATCTCACCACTTGTCATCCTCACATTTAATTAGTACCTACGAATATAAAGTCAAAGACATAAGCGCTCAAGATATATAAAAAGACTTAGCATAAATTTTAGACTAAGGTTTAAATGAGTTAATAAACTTTATTAAGACTTAGGATAAAATTAAACTACATCTTAAATGTAATAAAATGGCCCATGGAAAAATATGAATCTATTTAAATAAAAACTTAGGCTAAAGTAACTTAGACTAAGGTTTTTAAATGTCATTTAAACTTAGATTCAATTAATTTTGTAAAGACCAAATGTTTAAGAAAAAGGGTTAAATTTATCATCTAATATTAAAACCTTGGACACTTTCTCAATATAATGAAGATCCATTAAACCTGTAACATGGAAACACATAAATAAAATGCTAGCCACATTATTAAAGTCAAAGAAAGCCTATACACTAACATGCCAGTGTAAGTTGAATCACAACATGATGTTAAATAATGCACTCTAATAAAGTTGAATATCTAATTTAAATAAAAAAAATTTAAAAAATTGAACAAGGGTCCTTATTATTTATAAATGGGGGTATGTTGACCTCAACAACATGCCATTAGTATTGTTCACAATTAGGCATGTGCATACCTAGAAAGTTTATCTTGAACTATTGAAGATAAAACACCAATTAGATAAAAAACCATTGAGATAAACCACATATTCAAAAACCTCATGACCTAGATATCATAAAAAACCTCATTAGATACTTTAACTCAGGAAATACATGCTCAAACTCTTATCTGCAAAATGCTCACTTTGAACTACCAACTAGCCTCAAAACACAGTCATGGAAATTGGAACTTATAACACCTAAAAGAACACACTAAATGAATTATAATGAATTAAATGATCCTAAAACTTCCTTATAACATCCTATAATAAAAATATCATAAGATCTAATGGCAATTATTGATCTTACAGACCAATTTGTTGACCTTCTCTCTCACAGACCTCACTCAGTCAGTCAAGCCATTTTGGCTTCAACATTTTCACTAATTTAAATAAGTACCAAACATTATAAAAAACATTTATAGGACATAAAAGTCAAAAATATAAACATAATGTGCATTATATGCTTCAAGTCAGAGCATAGAGTCTCAAACGCATCACTGCAACTTGTTTACACAAATCTGCCAGTTTACATTAAAGACCAATCATGGTTATTTTGACCTTCATAACCTATATGACCAATTTAAAAGACATATTATGCATGTGAATAATCATATGTGATCCTTATGCCATTATTAGATATAAATATAATATGGTCAAATGGTAATATTGTTCTTGTGGACCAATCTCATGACCTCATTATACACAAACCTCACTTAGCTAGACAAGTCAACTTGTGAGAAATTTTTTTCTATATAAAATGATATCAAAAATTTATATCCAACATTAAAATGTATTTAAATTATATAAAAATATATCCATTCACTTTTAATCATCCTTATTCTATGATAACACATTCCTAAACATCTTATCACTATTGCCTGTGTTTCTCAATATTTTCACCATTGGTCTATTAGCAACTGGTCAAATTGGATGACAAGTTTAGCACCCATGAGGGATAGAACCTATATATAAACCACCATGAAAAAAAACTAAAATTATCAAACTTTATCCTCCATCCATTTAGCAACTTTGAATTGGTCAACTTTGACTGCTACAACAAATCTCCAAGAAACTAACACTTTCTTGTAGGGTCTACTCACACACCTGACAAACCAATCACACCTATAAGTGACTAGGATAGTTTAATACAACCTCAAATCACTTAACTATCCATACCAATCCATTCTAATCACTTTATAATAACTTATTTCATATTGTGTCACTATTAGCGTTCTTTGAGGGTTTAAACCATCTTCTATTGTTAGCAATCATTTATAAAGCTTAGACCCTCATTCCATAAACTAATTCCTATAAATTTGAGATATTAAAATTCCCAATATAATATTAATATATTAGGTTCTGATGAATAGGTTACACATGCCAATGAACACCTGAAAGTCCTACTCAGGTTGAGAACCCTTCATTTTATGCACATGAGAGACCTCAAAGCCACTTTTCATGCATTTTCTTGTAAACTATGACCTAAAACTTCTTGTATATTCTTAAAAAAACTTGAATCACCTTTTTAAATTATAAACTACTCATACATGCCTTGTAAATTGATCTTGATACCTTGTTAGGCCATGCTCTTACCATCTTGCTTTACTACACCTGAGTATTCACACTTCATTATGTCTTGAAATGACATTTAAAATTATTTTAAGAATATCAATACTTCACTAAAATGTTCACAAAACATATCTCATTCTCAAAAACTTATTTACATCCTTCATATTCCTTGACAACACATCATGACACCTCATTAGGTCAGGTAGGGTCTAGAACTAGTCTAGTTGGAGACTTAGACTTAAGGTCTTACCCCTATAGGCTTATCTTAAAAATATCTTAAGTGATCCAATGCCTTATATGTATGCTCAATAAAAATTATATAACTTCTCATTACTTTTTTAATTCATCTTACCAAATCACCATTCTTATACCTTCTCACAAGATCTCTTCATGTTATGACTAGTGCCATGACTAGGTTTCTTAGGCACTTGAAACTTGAAAAATGACCTTGAATCAATTTAGAAATTATCTACACTTATCTTTCATGATCACATAATCCCAAAAAACATCTCATAATCTTGTGATTACTTACTTGTACACCTTCTCACAAAGTCTAGACTATGCTTCTCAAGACACCTTGTACTCAAGAACTAGTAATCAGACATGTTTTACTTGCCCTGAACCTTGAAATTAACCTCAAAATAATCATTATGTTGTATTAAAATTATATATCAATATAGAGACATTATTTTTCCTTCACATTCTCTTTTGCCACATGGCTTCCTTGTCACATCAAGCACATAAGCTCATACTTCACAGACCACTCACCATGCATCTTCACTAGATGCACCTTGACATAAATGACATCAATCTTGACATAAAATGACATAAAAATTGAAATAAATGACAAAAATTCTAAAAAAACTCCCCCTTTGTCATTGATGTCAAAACATTCTTCAATCTAGTCACTCTCATCTCCCCCAATCTGGTCAAAATCTCTTATTGAACTTTCTCCCCCTTTGACATTAATGACAAAGGGTCTTCCACAAACTTCAATATGGAATAAAACCTTGTAAAAAAGGATCAACACATAAAATATGATAATTATAGGAACATTATCCCCCTTACATCATGAATACTTCCTTTAAATGAACTTATATTATAAGGCCACTTTTCAACATAGATCAAGATCAATCAATAACATGAATATCTCCCCCTCAAACCAAACATCCACCATGTTTTTGATAACTAAATAATGTATCTATGAATCCTAATTAAGTCACCCATTTCCATAAGGAACTAAAACAACACAATTTCAAGATATTCCCAAATCTCCATGCTCTTGGTAGACTGAATATTCTTCAGTATCCTTTTAGGCTTGATTGATACTACAGGTTTGACTCTTCATCAACCATTTGATCATTAATATGAGATGATAACAGAAATTTTTGACTTTATTTATCATCTAAATTATGTTCTAACATATCAAAAAATCCATTTGATCTTGTATACTGATCATGATTAACATTTATTGTCTTTAGTTTTCATACATTCATTTGCCTTCTCTCTTACACTCTAGGGGATTCAAACCTCTTGTTTTGACTTGATGACCTTCTAACTCTATTAAGGAGGAATATTAAAATGTGCTCCAAATTATGAAAACTATATAAAATAACCTCATACATTCCTCTTGACTTATGTGAATTGTGACTCCTTCCATAGTCCCATGAGTACTCATTCTTGGAGGGTATTCTACACTCTCTTGCTCTATGACCAAAATGACTACATACAAAACAATAACCACTAAATGAACTAGCATACCTCATAACATTAGGCTATTTGATAGGTATTTTCATGTTGACCTTCTTGTCTTTAATATCCTTCTCCTTGACTTGAGCTACCACCTTTTGATATTCTTTGAAATCAATACTTGTCTTATCACTTGCAGACTTTTGAATGCTCAAGATGTCATCTAGAGCCTTAGTGATTTTTTAAAACTTCACAAAGGCCTTCACCTTGATAGATGCTTGATATAACTCATATTTTAGGGATTCCACTTTAGTTTCATACCTGGTGCATTCTTCCTCTTTAAATCTAGTAGTGACTATCTACATATGTGCTTCAATATGATTTATGATCTCATCATACTCCTTGGATGTGTTACTCAATATCTCCTAAAAAAAACCAATCTACTCTTCATAGTCCTTAGCTAATTTTCATAGTTTTTTATTCTTTCTTATTTGGAATTTCAACTCCTTTAGGTCACATACCAATTATTCCTTAAGGTTCACTTCAACTTCTTCTTCATCTAATTCTACATCAACCATAAGGATTTTCCCATTTGAGAAACCCTCATTGTCTATTTCTATGACCATGAATAAGGTTTCATTATTGTCATGTTCATGTTAATTATTGTCATCATCACTATCAAATGTGTTTGTGTCAATTATATCATATGAGTTTTCTTCTTTTTTATAAATTTTTTTCTTATTTTTGAATGACCCTTTCCTACCTTCATACTTACTAAAATCTTTCTTGTTCTTGTCAGGCTTATAAACCTTCCTATTATTTAAATTATGTTCATCATGTTCTTCATCATGCCCAATATTATCCTTGTTAGTACACTTAGATGCAAAGTGACCAGTCTTGCCATAATTGAAACATTTGAATGATAACTTACCCTTGTATGTACCAGATATAAAATTTATTAAAAAACATGGCTATCAATTCATCATCATCAACATCTGAACATACCTCATCCTTGGCATTCTTTGATTTTAACTTTTTTTCAACTTTGAAAGTTGATTCCTTTTTGGGAGGTCTTCCTTCATTAGTTCTCATCTCATAGGTAGTCAAAATGCCATGAAGCCCATCCATTTCAAGCTTGTCTAAATATTGCATCACTTCCACTATAGATACCTTAGAGTCAAACTTAGGAGTTAGTGATCACAACACATTTTGAACAACTATACATTCTTTCACTTATTCTCCCAATTCTCTAATGACATTGACAACTTCATCAACTTTCAATAGGTAATATGAAATGGTTTCATCTTTAGACTTTAAAAATGTCTTTGATGGGTATGTAACTTGGCCATATTCACCTTGGTGTCTCTTTCATATATAGTATTAAATTTTTCCCATATATTTTTTGCTGATACATAATGCATTACCTTCACAAGTTCTGCCTCTGATAGGCCACAAAGAATGGCATTCATTACCTTGGACTTGTTTTCACCAGCCTTCTTACCTAATACATCGATTCATAGAATAGGAGGATCACTATATCCATCCATAAATAATTTTAAAATATCATGACCTTGAGACATAAAATATATATTCATCTTGATGTTATAAAAGGCATACTTAGATCCATTGAATAACTAAGCCTTATTAGTAAAAAAATCACCCTGAGTTTATTGACTAGCCATCCTTGCTTCTAAGATATATTTTAAGCTATTATACCTACTTCAAAGGAAAAATATATGATACCAAATGTTGGAGTCAAAATGATTGAGAGTGGGGGGGGTGAATTAGTCTTCAAATCCTTTCTTATCAATTTCACTTTAATAATCATGAACCATTCAAATAAGCACATATATCTAGCAAGC
Organism: Torreya grandis; assembly: GCA_037957365.1. Classification (NCBI taxonomy): domain Eukaryota; kingdom Viridiplantae; phylum Streptophyta; class Pinopsida; order Cupressales; family Taxaceae; genus Torreya; species Torreya grandis. Next base: position 3,261,755 of record JARHVA010000465.1, on the reverse strand, counting down.
ATAAGCACCTATCCATATGATCATGAAACACATGAACAAAACACATATGTGGGAAACCCTAAATGGGAATAAAACCAAATTATATCTACAAATGGGCCATATTCATATAATACAAAGACCAAATTTAGTGAAGCACCAACTTCACATGGAGCACCAACCCCAACTAGCTAAGCACCAACTCAGTTAGACTTTAACAAGAACCAACTTGCAAGGAGGTACCAACCCTATAGATGACATAACCACCTAATTTATTTGATTACTTTTATGACACCTTATTTATCAACCAAGTAATGGTGACCACCTCTTCATCCCTTCACACTCTTAGCCCTCTCAAACTTCCTTCTAGGTCTCTTCACTCAATTAGGTCTCTTTAAGACTAATTAGGTCATATGACCTTGATTCTCATAAACATAATCTATATCAAAACTTCATCATAATTCCTATACAATATTATAATCATATACAATACCTTATTATGCTTACCAATGTTCTATTCCATTTGCTTTCTCTCTCCACACCCAAATAGGCCTAATACACCTTGTATATATACAAACCTTTTGCTCATGCACTTATTAGTTAGCCAAAAACCCTACACTCTTAGGCCATCCATGGAATAAATATTAATAAATCTCATAAAAATTAATCAAATGTGATTTTGGTTTATTTAGGTCTGACATACTTCAATTAGGCCTTATTTCATCTTTAGGTCTCATGGAGACCTAATCCAATTAGGTCTACTTTAGGACACATTATACTTTGCCTTTCTTGGAACACATTCAAACACCTCACATGGAATTAACATATCATGTTCCACTAAAATATACCATTTATAAGATAATCTAGTCTTTATAACACCTTTTAGCTTCTACCACCACTTGAAGCATGCCATTAGTATTGTTCACAATTAGGCATGTGCATTCCCAGAAAGTCTATCTTGAACTACTAAAGATTTAAAAAAAAAAAAGATAAAAAAACATGGAAATAAATAACATATTCAAAAACCTAATGATCTCAAGATAATCACAAACCTCATTAGATAGTTCAACTCAGGAAATACAGGCTGAAACTTTTCTCTGTAAAATGCTCACTCTGAAATGCCAACTAGCCTCAAAACATAGTCATGGAAACTTGAACTTATAACACCTAAAAGAAAAAAATAAAGGAATTATAATGAATTAAAATGGTCCTAAAGCTTCCTTATAACAACTTAAAATAAAAATATCATAATCTTTAATGGAAATAATTGGTCTTGTAGACTAATTTGTTGACCACATCAAGCACACAAGCTCATACCTCATAGAACACTCACCATGCATCTTCACTAGATACACCTTGACATCAATAACACCAACCTTGACATCAATGACAAGAATTCTCAATAGGTGTCACTTCAAGAAAATTGTTTGGATTTGTTGTCTCTCATTAAGGAATTAAAGTTGAACTTGCCAAATTGTAATTCATTACCAAGATGCCTCCACTTTCCACTTTGAATCATCTCTATAGTTTGTAGGGAAAAATCTAATCTATCAGATGCCTCATTTCATATTTGGATGATAAATGCCATCCCTTCACTCATTTATTTAAGAAAAGTGTTACATTTATTTGGGATGAATAATTTCAAAGAGACTTTAAGTGCCTAGAGGAATACCTACCCAATCCACATGTTCTGTTACCACCAATGTTAGGCAGGCCATTTCTATTATACCTATCTTCCATTGATAAAGCCCTGGGGGCACTTTTATGCTAGCATGATGAGAATGGGAAAGAACATGTCATTTACTATCTAAGTCTTACACTGGTAGCATATGAACATTACTATACAAAAATCAAAAAGTCCTTTTTAGCTATGGTATTTTATACCAAAAGTTACGTCATTACATGATTAACAAAAAGACCATAGTCATTACCAAAGTAGGTCCACTCAAGTATCTACTATCAAAAATAGTTTTACAAGGCCACATAGCTAAGTGGATCATATTTTTTAGTGAATTTAATATTATGTTAATTATAAATCTATAAAGGGACAATTACTTGAAAATCAACTTGCTGAAGCTCCCCCTTTAGATACCGAACCACTCCTTTTGAATTCCTATAAGAGTACATCATTACCATCATAGAAACACCTCCTAATGAGTAGCATTGGAAGATGTATTTTTATGGGTCTTTCACATCTCATAGATTAGGGGCATGCTTAATATTTAGCACACCACATAGGGATCATACTCCCAAATAAATTTGTATCAACTTTCCTAGTTCTAATAACATGGTTGAATATGAAGCACTTGTTTTAGGGATTGATCAATCAGTACAATGAAACATTCAAAATATCATGGTTCATGGTGATTTTTAGCTAATATTTAATTTGGTTAAAAACCACTTTCAAACCAAAGATGATAAGCTAGTACCATACAAGGCCATTATGGATATTCTCAAGTAATAGATTGCCCATATCTAGTTTAAACACATAGCTAGGGCTAACAACAAGATAGTTGATACCATGGCTACCATTGGTTCTTTGATCCATAATATAGACAAGGAAAAAGACTATCAGTTCTTCATTGAACATCTTTTAGTCCCTACTCATGAACCTTCAACCATTAAAATTATTTGTGACATTGTTGGTCCTAGTTTAATTTGGTATTCTAACCTATATAAATACTTTCATGACCAAGTCCTTTTACTATACCTATCCCATAAATAATAAAAAAACCTTTACATACCAAGCCTCTAGATATACCCTACCTGGCCCCACCCTTTACTACATAAGCTTTGATGGTAATTTGATTAATTGTTTGAATTCAATATAAGACACATTATCATTGAGGGAAGTTCTTGAAGGATTTTGTGGAGCACATACCTGTGAGGTCATCCTGGCCAAAAAGCTCCTAAGTATCAGTTACTATTGGCCAACCATGGAAGCCAATGCACTATTTATGTGTGACAAATGTCAAAGGCATTCTAATTTGATTTGTGCTCTAGCCAAAACACTCAAATTGATGCTTACACCATGTCTATTTTAAAAATGGGGACTCGGTCTCATTTATAATATTAACCCCACCTCCTTATATGGCCATAAACACATTCTTACCACCAATGAGTATTTCACTAAGTGGGTTATAACTATACCCCTCACTTACATGACTAGAAAACAAATGTCTAAATTTGTCTTCAACCATCTCATTTACCACTATGGTATCCCATCTGACATTATATTTGATAATGGTAGATCATTTAACAAAAAGGATGTCAAAGCCCTCTGTGTTGAGTTTAATATTACCCAACACTTTTCCACTGAATATTACCCACAAGGTAATGGCCAAGTAGAGACATCTAATAAGACCATTATCAATATTCTTAAGAATATTGTTAATGATGTTGGTCATAATTCGCACCTGTAGATCTTCCATGCCCTTTAGGCATATCATACTAATTATTGTACTCCAATAGGAGCCACACCATATTCCCTTGTCTATGGCATTGAGTACATTCTTCCCATCAAGTTCGAGTTGCCTTCTCTACATATCTCATTGAAACACATCCTAGATGATAAATATTATAGAGTAGCTTACCTATATGATCTAGACTTATTGGATGAAGAGTGTATGGTCACTGTAAACATCCTTAAAGCATATCAAAACTGTTTATGTGGTCAATATAATTAGTGTGTCAAACATAGATATTTTGAGCTTGGTTATATTGTCATTAAACAAAACTATATTAACACCATAACCAAGAAAAAGAATAAAGGTAAGTTCAAGCCTAATTAGATAGGGCCTTATGTCATTGTTGTGAATTATGGCTCTGGGGCTTACAAGTTAGCTACACTAAATGGAGTGAACTTGATGATCCCATGAACATAATACACCTCTAGTTTTATTATGCTTGAGAGACTTAAAGTATTATCTATGCAGATTGTTTACATTGTGTTGTACTAGCACCTTCCTTGTATCATACTATATATTATTCCTTTCATACCTTATCTAGATTGGCCAAAGTTATTTTACCCTCCCTTCCCACCCCTTTTTGACCTTGGTTATGATCCCTTAGTTCTTTGGGCACCTTTGGCAAGGGGATTTAGATGAATTTTTAGAAGTTGATTCACTATTTCATACAGAGGCAATATCTTGGACTAGTATGATAGTGGTTTGGAAATTGTATTATTCATTATTATTATGTTTTATTTTATTGATGGTACTACTAATTATAACTTCCTTTTGGAAAATTAGTTCATTAACCTATGTCATTATTTCCTAATTATAAATGCCTATGGGAAAATTTGGAGTAACACATTTACCATGCATTATATCATCACCTTTCCATTCATGTTTTATACTATGCCATTTTCTTAATTCACAAACTTGTTACTCCCTAATCGGATTCCTCCATTATAAGGTAAAACTATAGAGACTTGAGCTCTCATTTGGGAGTATGTAGGTAGCTCTCAATTCACATCGAGGTTAACTTAGTGACCCATTTTTCACACTTTTTTTTATTTTGTGAGTGATTTAAGTTTGAATGCTCTCACCATTTTACAAGCATGTTTAAGCCATACTCTCTGTATACACATAATATTTTTAAATTTTATCACATACTAATGCTTTACATCTTGTATGAACTAGTCAAGACTCAGTCTCTCTGAGTGCACACCCTAATGGGTGCATCAAGAAAGGGGTGGGTGGAACTTTAGTGATTTTCATTATTTTTGTCCCTTATTGCCACATTATTACCAATCTAACCAACTCCCAAAACCATTACCTAAGATATTTTTCCTCCCTTGAGTATTCCTCTAGTCTTTTCCTCTTTCCATCCATCCTTTCTTATCTTAAATTCTTTATAGAATATCAATTATATTGGGTCAATTGGGTCAACCCCTTATATTTTAGGAATATTCTTAACTTTCTTGGTTTATTAGCCTTTCGACTGACCTAGCATAAACCTAGTCATTTATCCCTAAAAACACATTGGGTTGACTGGGTCAACCCTAGATAGCTAACATTCATATAAGGATTTAGGGAAAGATCCACCTATATATACAATATCATTTTGATCATTATTAATATGTGTAATCAAGAGTTATTATTTTCTTGCACTTCTTCACAATCTTCTCTTCTACCATTCTACTTGAGGAGACTTAGCTTAGGTTTCTTATTTTGGAAAATCTAGTCTTGTTGATAAGTCTTAGATGCTTTATCCTTTCTTAGTGATCCTTAAAAATCACAACAACCTCTTTAAAATCCCCTTTGGCCAATGGGGAGATTAAGTCTCAATGGGTTTGCATTTAGGTAAGTATCTTCTAACTTTGTTCTCCTTTATTTTAGTAGATATAAGTAGCATAAGTGTTGGCTCGAATAATACTATCTTTCATATTTCATGTATTAGGATGTTACTCATACTTAATTTAATTAAAGTTCCCTATACATATTTGTTTTATTTTTTCTAACCCCCACTTTGTGCCATAAGCTATAGTGTTTACTAGATTAGATTTTTCTTTCTTATTATTAGAATAGAGTGAATATTGAAACCTTAGACTCCATTAGGGTTGGTGTGTAATTATGTTAGACTGTAGGCTTTGAAACCCTTCCTAGCATGATATGTTGTGAAAAGTGATACAAAGATCCACTAATTAAGTCTAGTAGATCCCCATATTGGTTATGATCCCACTTAATAAGTGTATTCCCAATCAAAAGTGTAAGTATGATCTATCTTATCTGGTCTAGGATTAATTCATAGATATGATTCATTTTCAATTGCATACATTCTCATGAACCCAATGTGAAATACCCTTGTGGTATTTTTTCACCTTTTACTTCATTTTTTATCATCATTTTATCATATATTTTGACATTCTGGATCTATTCTGTCGACCTAACTTTTTATCTTTGTGCACAGGTTTTAGGAACACACAAATGGATTGACCCTATCAACCTAGTATAGGTTTCTAGACTTTTAGACACCTAGTTCAACCTACTAAGTCAAACCAATCAACCCCTTACATTTTTAGTACCTTTTTAGCAGGTTCCTATATAGTTTGATCGATACTGTTGACCCAATTGTAGGCTTCTCAATCATAACTCAATTTTATTTATCAATAATCTTCCTTCAATACATCTTTTATCTACCAAGGTTCTTTTATACTTCTCTATTTATCTCTTTTACTATCTTTCCTTTCATAGTTTTTAGTCTTCAAAATTGTCCTTATAAAATCAATTGGATTGACACTGCCAACCTAGTTTTGTGTTCTATATGCTATCTAAAATAACTATATTGACACTACTGACCTAGTTCATTTTTAGACTTTGGTTCCACAGTACAGGTTTGATTGTGTTGACCTTGTTCTATATTTGTGCATATATTGGTAACACTATACCTTGTTTCAAAGTTGGAATTAACCTCAAATCTGTTAGTAATTAGCTCACAAATTTATTTTCTTATTGTTTACATATTCAAAATAGTTCACAAACCTTAATTAAGGGATTTTTAATTTATCACTTAGTTTCATTATTTCTATTTTATGCACACACAACCAAATCACATAACATAAATAATCACTTTAACATTTTTCTACCCTAGGCTAACCTACTTGGATTTAATCACCAAGGGGGAAGCTAACTTGATGCTCTAGTTAAGTGTAAAGTATGGTTAATGGTATATTCTATCTAAGCACCCGACACCCTTATCACTTCTATGTGTGAAGTGAGGGGGTAGGTCCTAATACCAAGCCTGTATCATTTCCACTATAGTCCCTTTCATCCCTAGATTTCTATCTAGTACCTTGTTTATAGCCAACTTCTAATCACATTAACAATTATAATATAATAAACAATTAGGTTGACCAATTAGTTAGCTTTACTTTTCAAGTTGTTTGTTTGATTTTTGTTCAATTATGTGTGAAAAAATTGCATTATCTAGTGTTAGTGTAAGGTTTTATTTTATGTGCCTCAATTGGATTGGCTAGCATTAATCCAATTAATTATTTGTTTCCTTTTAACTCTTATTTTCCTAGATTAGCTATAAAAATTGTCTTGTTTCAACTCATAACTTGTTATCATCTTTCTCTTTCTCCTTGTCTATTGTACTGGATTAACCCAGTCGACCCTGTACCTTTTTTAACCCTAGTGCACTATACTAGATTAACCTAGTTGAACTTATACAATTTTTATCTCCTCTTGTCTCTTTTGCATGCCTCTATTTAATGTACTGTATTGACCCAGTTGACCCTATACTATTTTTAGGCCCTATTTTTTGTACTAAATCGACCCAGTCGACCCTATATTATTTTTTCCTTCCCTGTTCATCAATATAATTTCCCATCTCTCCAATTTTGCATTATATTCATCTCTCTTTAGTTAGAATGAAGTCTCCTATTAGAATCTTCTTGGACAGTCTAAATCCATTTAGGTACTATATGGGATGTTTGTTTTTTCCTCTATTTTCCTCCTAAGAGAACCATCACACTTGGGGTACTTATTCTCCTCCATCTATGAATTGAAACATGGTGCAAATAACACCTCAAGATGAATTTGATGGATTTTATCCTTTCTCTACTTACCAAAAAATTTCTCATCTTCAAAACATTCAAACCAATGTAGGAGTGATTGATACAAGTTTACTTAACAATCCCACTAGTAATCCATCTTCCTTTAATATTCTCCATAATACCAATTTGGTGAGTGCTCCTACCAACACTAGCCTACCTCTCAATACAACTCAATTACTATCCCAAGTTATTTAATAAATGAACATTATGCAAACTTCTAATGCCAAAAAAATTATGCAACTTCAACAACACCTAATCAATGTGTCTAATCAACCTCTAACTATTCATCCTCAAGATAATCATAATTTCATTCCTCCACCTCTTAGGGATACCTCAGGTAATGTTATTCCTTAACATATAATGAATAACAAGATTCTTCAAACCATTCAAAATGATCCTTTATCCCCCTTTATTGTATCCATTAATATTCATAACATATCTCCAATTATCAAAAATGATGGGACTAAATATCTTACCTCATTTCTCAAAGCCTTTAGAAACCTTTACAAGGAGTGGATCCAAACTAATACTTTCACCACTACTAAACTCTTTGTCAAAACTTTCACTAGTGATGTACTATAATGGTATAATCAACCTCCCCAACATTCTATTTGGCAACTTGAAGATTTGGTTAATCCTTTAGTTAAAGAGTTTCAACACAAAGATCTTCCTGAAAATTGTCTTAGCCATTTCATTAATGCTAAGCAATCTCCAACTAAATCAGATCATAACTTTATTAAAAGATGGAAATATTGAGCTCATAAAGCCAACCATAACATGACTAATGATAACATATTCAAACTCTTTATCATGGATCTAACTCCTAATCTTCAATATAAGTTTTGAGCCTTTACTCCCCAAACACTTAATGAAACTCTTGATCAAGTTAAGCATCAATACTTTCTCATGAAGCAATTCAAACCCAATCCTAAACTTATTAAATGATATTTTCATACATCTAATGCTATTACTAGTAATACTCTGTAAACCAAACAAGGAATTTCCAAGACTGATGTTCCTTCACCTTCTCATACACCTCTTTCGATTCAACAAATGAAACAATTTTTACCACCCTCAAAACCTTTCATCTATCCCAATGCTCCTCCTAGGTGGTATGATCCCAATATATTTTGCTAGTTCCATGCCATAATTGGGCATTATCATGAATCTTGTAGGGGGATCAATAATATTTTTGTCTCCCATATTCTTGGTGATTCATTTAATCATGAAGCTATGATCAATCTTCATCATCAATAATATACTATCGCTTCTCAAAAATGATAGTTTTTTTAAGCTTCTACCTCTGATAACCAAAAATCCTCTTCAAATAATCAAGAAAATGTCAAGGATGTTTGTGCCATTGATGCTAATTATCAAAAATATTATAACAAATCTTAATATGTCAACATTACCAAGGTCAATTATCACCATAAACCAACCCACAAGGATCCCATTACCAAGCCTAAAAATCCATCTTTAGAAGAAAAAATTATTAAAGATACTAATACTATTAATGTTGATTTGAAATAATCTAAGGAAAAATTTCCTCCATTTGATCCTTCAACCACATCTATTCCTTCCAAGTATAATTTACCTTCTAAACTTCATGTTGGTTCTTCTAAATCTCATTGGAACTTTCTTGAAGAACTCAACTCTATGTCTTGCAAGATTCCACTTGTGGAGTTAGTTTGCATTTCATCATATCATCATAAATTCCTTATGAAACAACTTCAAGAAATTAATGATCCATCTTCCATAGATGAATAACTACCTTCTATTAATTTTGAACCTACTAATGTCAATACCATTGAAACCTCGTGTCCTTTCAAGCCTTTATTGAGTTTCTTGAAGAGGACATGATTAACAATGAAATTATTTTTCATGTCAATGATCTGCCACTCTTTATTAAAATAGACATTAATACCAATCTTATTCATAAATTATTAGTTGATGAAGGCTCTGGTATTTATCTAACATCTTTATGGCTTATTCAACAACTTGGTTATAACAAATATCATATTAAGCAAACATGTCTCACTTGTCATGGTTTTGACAAGACTAATCAAAAACCACTTGGTTGTATTTGGCTTCCATTAAACATAGGATCTAAGACTGTTTAAACCAAGCTTATGGTCCTTGATATCCGTTTATCTTACAATATCCTTCTTGGTCATCCCTAGACTCATCGAATGAGGGTCATTGCTTCTTATCGTAGTCAATGTATTAAATTATTACATAATGGGAAATGGTACAAGCATGAAGCCAATCCCAATCCATGGAGCATTAAGCTTCCTAATCCTAAACCTTAATATCATATTCCTACAAATCTTAAGATTAACAATGCTCCTTTACTCAATTTCATCAACATAAGTCCTAGTTTACAAGTTACTCTTGTAAATTTTGATGATGACGAGCCCAGTGAGTTGCAACATACTTTCAATATTACCAAGTTGCCTCTACATATTTCACAATGGCTTCCTCCTTCTCTATTACCAAGAGATCATATTATTCCTCTTATTGATGAGATTACTAACTTTCCCCCTCCATGAAATGCTTAGGTGCCTTCTTTTCTAGAAGATGCCTTCACTTGCAATGATTTTGGAGTGATTGAATTGTTTCAAGATCCTCTCATCATGTCTCCCCGTATATTTAACAACATTTGGATTTCACCTTTTGAAACTCCATCTAATTCTCAATATTGTATGATTTATCAAACATATGACAATAACTATATCATGACCCAAGTTCAATCTATAGACTTGGATGTCCAGTATTACTAGAAAACTTTAGCCCAAATCCATGCTTTTAATTGGGATGTGCATAGTATTTTTTTGGATCATACCTTATATCTTGAGGGTCATATGCCTCCCATAAATACTCCTCTTATTTATACTCCTTGGGTGGTAGAACAAATTATATCTTTCAAACTTTCAAAAGTTCTTACACCTTTAGATCCAATCATTGCATATAATCCTTCTCCCATCATTGAATCAACTAATATACCAATCTCTTCTATTCCATATACTTATTTTTCTCTTGAAATTATGCTTGATACCAAGGCAACCAATGTTCATCAGATTCATTCTGAATATCATGACCATGGCAATCAAATTCTAGATCTTGAAGTAGATGTTGAATATTATGGTCCTCTTCCTACCTTGTCTAGTGATGAAGCTATTCCTGAGTTACTTCATACCTAGGAACATCAACTTACTCAATGACATCATAAAATTGGAAATTTAAAGATTAAAACTCCTTACTACAACAAATGTTTTGCTAGCATTGACCTTAAAACAAATCCAATTTTAGCCTTACCTAATGTACCATACCAATTTCAAGATGGTAATGCCATGCTTATCAAAGAAACTACTTGTATCAAATATGATACTCCATATTATCCTCAACCAATTACAATTTATTGAGAGCTTTCTCCTATTAAACATGATAACTTTAGCTTTTTCTTCGAAAAATATTATGAAGCTTTTGTTTGGTCCTATGAGGACATGCCTGACATTGACCCTAGCATTGTGGTTCATAACATCATTAATTATCTTGATGCCAAGCATATGTGTCAAAAACAATGAAAATTTACACCTGAAGTTTCAACTCTATGTCATAAGGAAAGCATCAAATTACTTAATGCTAAATTTATTAAACTAGTGGATTATTCTGAATGGGTTTCCAACATTGTTCCCATTTGGAAGAAATTCATTATGGTCATTCAAATTTGTATTGATTTCCACAATCTTATTCTTTCTTATCCTAAGGACAATTTCCCCTTACCTTAAATAAATGTTGTTGTTGATTTCATGGCTGGTTACAAAATGTTATCTCTTATGGATGGTTTCTTAGGATATAATCAGATTCATATTTCTCTCAAGGACCAACATAAGACTACCTTCACCATAGAATGGGGCACGTATTGCTATGTCAAAATGCCTTTCAGCCTCAAAAACACCAAAGCCACTTATCAATATGAAATGACTCACATATTTCATAATCTCATTCACAAAATTGTTGAAACCTATGTGGATGATCTTATTGCTAAATCTAAACATCATAAGAATCATCTTTCTGATCTCACTATCATCTTTGACTATCTTCTTAAATATAAATTTAGACTTAATCCTTACAAATGTGTCTTTGGAGTCACATCTAGAAAATTGTTGGGATTCTTAGTCTCTCTCTATAGCATTGACATTGATCCTACCAAAATTAGTGTTATCATCAACATGCCTAGTCCTCATTCTATTCCCAATATTCATAATTATTTAAGCAAGCTTGGGGTAATTAGACAATTCATTCCTAAAATCGCATATCAAATTCACTCCATTAATTCCCTTCTCAAGAAAGATACTTCTTTAGAATTGATGGATCCATCTCAAAAATCCTTTGATAACATAAAAATTCATTGCTTCATCCACCTACACTTCATCTTCCTTTCAATGCTAAACTTTTGATTCTATATACTTCTTCCACACCTATTTTAGTTGGGGTAATGCTTTCAAAATAAGATGATATAGGAAAAGAGGATTATATTTATTACATTAGCTGAGGCCTCATCGATTATGAAACACGTTACACTAAAATTGAGCATGATTTCCTCACTATCTATTTCATAGTTAAAAATCTTAATCATTACATGCTTTACCAAACTACTTATGTCATCATTCATTCAAACCCCCTTCATAATTTATTCTCCAATGTCTTTCTTCTTGGAGATAGAATTGGCAAATGGATGGTCTTACTTATAGAATTTGAATTTCACATCATCACTCAAAAAGTTGTTAAAGGGAAAGTTAAAACTAATCAACTTGTCATAGCTCCCATTCCAACCACTTCTTCTCTTCAATATTATCTTTCAGATGACAATATCCTTTACATTTAAGGTCTTAATCAATTTATCTCTCTGAAAGATTATTTTCATAGCTTTACCACTAATATTGTAGCCAATAATCTTGAATAATCTTCCACTCCCTTGAGTAATACTAAACCAAAGGTAGTTATTGAGGAGCTCCCTAAAATCATCATTAAATTATATGAGGATACTTGGACCCTTCACTTTGATGGTGCTAAATGCCTTCAAAGAGCTATGGTAGGTTGCATTCTCACTAGTCCTCTCGGTAAGATAATTCCCTTAGATTTTTTCTTCACCTTTGATGTCACCAATAATATGGCTGATTACGAAGCTCTTATCTTAGGCATAAAAGTTGATCTTGATTTATACATTCAATACCTCCATGCTTTAGGTGATTTTCAACTTATTTTCCATCAAGTTAATGGTGACTATCAATGTAAAAGTAAGAACCTTATTACCTATCATAAAATTACAAATACCTTGCTAAGGATTTTATCTCTTTCACTATTAAGCCTATTCCTAGAGATCAAAATTTCATTACTAATTCTCTTACCTCTTCAACTTCTTGTCATGTCCCCTTTCCAGTTGACATCTCTCAGAGCTGATGATTAGCCTATTATGCGACCCTCGTAGGTTGATAGGATGGATAGAGGGTCTTGATGGAGCTTGGCTTGGCTTTGACTATCAAAATTTTTCTAGTTGGCTTTCGTCCAGCCTCTTTTAGACACCGTTTGCCTGAGTTCCTATTTTTTAGGGGTATTTGACACTCAGCAAAGCACCCCTGCTATGGTTTGGTCATGTACGGAATCACTCCCTTGTTCACCATCTTCAGAGGGTTCGAGAATCAGATACTTTTTGAGTGAAATATTAATATTTAATTGATTTAATTAAATATTAATTATTTGGTGTAATTTAATGACTTAGGCATTTTGACCTAAGGGGCCGCTCATTATGAAGGGGGCCATTTTAATTATATTTTATAATTAAAATTGTGTTTTAAGACTATGGAAAAATTAAAAGAGAAGAAAAACCTAATTTTTAATTATGAAACCCTAATTAGGGAAAGCACACTTTTCAAGAATATAAGGGTTTCTCATTGAGAGGCATCCCATTCATGTTGAAGACAAAATTTTTGCTAAGTATTTTTTGAGAAGATAGAGCCAAGGGTTCTAGTGTTTGATTTGCATTGAAGAACGTGTAATCTTTAGTGTGTGTAATTCAGAGGTTGTGAAATATCAGCTGAGCTATTACCAGGTAGAGAGATAACTTCACACAGAGGTTATCACAGAGATTTATAGGGATTTATACATTCAAGGTTTTGATCTATAAATCATCCAAAAAGAGATCTACCATATTGGTGCCACTCTTCTTGGGTTTCAAAGTTCAACTGTACCAAGCCATACTATATTTACCACTATTGTATAGAATTTATTACTGTTGTATGAAATCCATACGATTTTGTACCAAGCCATACAATTTCATAAAAAGGTATGTTTTTTTGCTAGAGTAAATCACTGTCTTTTTGACTAGTCTACAGATTGGAGAAGTACATAGTTAGTAGAAGCGCATAGCAGTCACAACCCACAGGGAGCGCAGAGACTGACATCAGTCGACTCACATACCGACATCGGCAGAGTAAACCAACATCGATAGTATTATCTGACCGATAGAGACTGACATCAGTCGACTCATATACTGACATCGACAGAGTAAACTGACATTGATAGTATTATCTGACTAATCATGATAATATAATCGACGTCGGTGACTGTGTTTTTGAAACAACAACCAGAGAAAAGCTTATTTATTGTAGCCATACCAGCCTTACCAAATCTAGGGTTTTCTTTTAGATTGTAAAAAAATCAAGTTTTTGAATAATATTTTACATTCTTTTTATATGCATGACAGAGATTTTATATTGTAATCATCTGGGAAGAATAATAAGAATATAGTTTAGCCAGAAAAAGGGTTTACTGCTTCAATATTTATTTATTTGAATTTATACAAATTTATCTTGCAAATTTGTATTCTCCTTTTATTCATGCAAAAACACAAAAAAATCAAAATACACAAAAACAGTCCAAAAAACATTTAGTTTCAGAAATCAAGGAAATAGGGGTTTCTACAGTGGTATCAGAGCAGTTTCCTGCCAGCCTGATTGAGTTATTTCAGATTGAATTCGATTATCAATATGGCTTTAACAGGAGACAAGGATTTGGAAGAAAGAATTCATAATGTAAAGAAGAAATTAGATCATTCATTTTAGTGAATAGAGGACCTTCTAAGAACTTTGGAGGAGTTGGAAACTTATTTAGGTAGGGTTGATCCGTCAGATTCCTATGCTATGCAAATAGCTTTATCTCTAGCATTTGGTTCGTTGTTGAAGCCCCAATTATTGAGACATCATGATGAGGTGGTAAGACTTGTAGCTCTCTCTTGCATTAGTGAAATCATGAGGATAATAGCTAGCTTTAATTCTTATGATGATCAGATTATGAGAGAGGTACTTCATGCCATGGTAAAAAGCTTTAAAAAGTTGGATGACATTAGGGACCCTCATTTCTCAAAGAGGGCAAGATTACTTCAAGTATTTTCAAGGTTTAGATTTGAAAACATTATGCTGTCAGTAGGTTATATTGGTGACATTCGTAGGATGTTTAACACATTTTGGAATATTTTGGATGAGTTTCATTCCAACGATGTATTAGCATCAATGCACTCTATCATGTTCACAATCTTGTTTGAGGAGGATGAAATTTCTAAATTTTTTGGCAAAAGATTTATGGTATGTCTGGACAAAAGAGAGGAATTTGTCACCTATGGCAGGTACGTGGTTAAAGAGTTTAATTTTAGGCCTAAAGATCGTAGTACTTTCCCTATGATAGGCAGAAACTTGAATGATGAGTTTGACAGACATGCTGATCCAGTACAAGGAGACATTAACACATCTTCAGGTAATGATTTATCTACATCATCTTCACAGGCAAAAAGTAGTTAAAGATGTTGTGCAAGTTGAGCCAGTTGCATCAAAAGGTGATATCATAGGCACACCAGATTGTATGATTAACACAGATAGTGATTCCAGTATAGTTGGTCCAAATGAAGTTACAACAGTTGAAGATACTGTCATGTTTGAGGATAGCATCTTCAAAACATAAAAGGAAAGGTCAATCTCTCCAACATGGAGAGACAGAAAAGAGTTACAACAGGTTCTTCTTGTGACGACTTACAGTAGATCAAGGAGGGCATGGAGGCAATGAAGGTAAGTTACATACACCTACTTTCAGATTGTGATCATCTCCTTAATCTTGCAGGAATCTATTTAGATGCATTAAAGAAGAAGGAAGAGGAGGTTGATCGGCTTTCTCATGAGCTAGAGGATACTCAGAATTCCTTGGTGTGTACTCAGTTGGCTCTCTAGGATTTTGAGCGACATGTGGATGAGCTTTGTCTTGAGGTGATCTCAGTTTAGGAGTTAGCACATGTGGTAGGGACTCAGCTTTCTTTTACAGTCAGGTCACATGTTAATGATGATATGAGTATGTCTAGCATTCACACTCCATATTCAAAGATTGTAGTGGGTATAGGAGATAGGTGCATGAAGTCAGTTGGTATTGTTCACATTACTTAGGTGAGGAGTTTACTTGAGTTTCCAGTTGATTTCCATTCATGGATTGGATGTTGGGATCCTTATCTTGGTACTTGGGATGATTTGATGTGATGGGATGAGAGTTGTGATAGACATGGCATGGTGATAGGTGCTGGGGTTGATAGTTTGTCAGTGCATTACTTAGAGCAGGAGTTGATGACAAGAAGATTTGGTTTGTGTTATTGCTTTTTAGCATGTGATGTCTCTTCATTATTAGTGATGCATAGGAGTTTGGGTGATGAGACTGTGGCTAGTGATCTGCAGAGATATGTTGATTATAGTAGAGGTATAGGGTGTGGATTCTCTGCATTTGGCATAGTTCTGTTTGGAAGTTGTTGCAGAGTTGGAGTGTGCCTTCTGCATATCATGGTGGAATGTGTATATGGTATTTGTGATTTTGGAAGTTTGAGTTGTCCATTCTACTTGGGTTATGATATTTTGAGAGTTTGTTTCTCATGGGTTCCTGACTATGGCAGTTGTGATTTTGGAGTTTGGTTGATTTGTATTTGCTAGTTTGATTATGGATTCCTCTTGGTTATATTTTAGAGGATATTGTAGGAGCTTGCATTGATTGACAGTAGTATAGATCATGACTACATGTGGGATCCAGGTGGATTGATTGGTCTATTGTTCAGCGATTGCTTGGGGACAAGCAATTTTAGGAGGGGTGGACTGTCATGTCCCCTTTCTAGTTGACATCTCTTAGAGCTAATGATTAGCCTATTATGCAACCCTCGTAGGCTGATAGGATGGATAGAGGGTCTTGATGGATCTTGGCTTGGCTTCAACTATTAGAATTTTTCCAATTGGCTTTCGTTTGGGCTCTTTCAAACATTGTTTGCCTGAGTTCTTATTTTTTAGGGGTATTTGACACTCAGTAGAGCACCCCTGCTATGGTTTGGTCATGTGCGAAATCACTCCCTTATTCACCAGCTTCAGATGGTTCGAGAATCAGATACTTTTTGAGGGAAATATTAATATTTAATTGATTTAATTAAATATTAATTATTTGGCATAATTTAATGACTTAGGCATTTTGACCCAAGGGGGTGCTCATTATGAAGGGGGTCATTTTAATTATATTTTATAATTAAAATTGTGTCTTAAGACTATGGAAAAATTAAAAGAGAAGAAAACCTAATTTTTAATTATGAAACCCTAATTAGGGAAAGCACACTTTTCAAGAATATAAGGGTTTCTCATTGGGAGGCATCCCATTCATGTTGAAGACACAAATTTTGCTAAGTATTTTCTGAGAAGATGAAGCCAAGGGTTCCAGTGTTTAATTTGCATTGAAGAACGTGTAATCTTTAGTGTGTGCAACTTAGAGGTTGTGAAATATCAACTAATCTATTGCTAGGCAGAGAGATAACTTCACATAGAGGTTATCATAGAGATTTACAGGGATTTATACATTCAGGGTTTTGATCCAAAAATCATCCAAAAAGAGATCTACCATATTGGTGCCACTCTTCTTGGGTTTCAGAGTTCAGCCATACTAGGTCGTAATATATTTATTACTGCTATACAAAATTTACTGCTATTGTATGAAATTTATATGGTTTTGTACCAGGCCGTATAGTTTCAAAAAAAGGTGTGTTTTTTTGCTAGAGCAAATCACTATCTTTTTGACCAATCTGTATATTAGAGAAGTGCGTAGTTAGTAGAAGGGTGCAACAGTCGCAACCTGTAGGGAGCATAGAGACTGACATCGGCTGACTCACATACTAACATCGACAGAGTAAAATGACATCGACAATATTATCTGATTGATAGAGACTGACATCAGTCGACTCATATACCAACATCAGCAGAGTAAATTGACATCGGTAGTATTATCTGACTAATTGTGGCAGTATAACCGACATCGGTGACTGTGTTTTTGAAACAACAACCAGAGAAAAGCTTATTTATTGTAGCCATACCAGTTGTACCAGATCTAAGGTTTTCTTTTAGATTGTAGAAAAATTAGGTTTTTGAATAATATTTTACATTATTTTTATATGCATGACAGATATTTTATATTGTAATCATTTGGGAAGAATAATTAGAATATAGTTTAGCCAGAAAAAGGGTTTACTGCTTCAATATTTATTTATTTGAATTTATACAAATTTATCTTGTAAATTTGCATTCTCCTTTTATTCATGCAAAAACACAAAAAAATCAAAATACACAAAAACAGTCCAAAAAACATTCAGTTTCAAAAATCAGGGAAACAAGGGTTTCTACACTTCTCTATTTCATCCACATCAAGTTCTTTCTAATCCTTCTTTTCTTATGCAAATAATAAAATCTCCATCTTCAACTCAACCATCATATTCACTTATCTATCATATTGAGGTTGTTACCATTAGACAAAGCCCTTGGTATAAAGACATCATTAAATTATGAGAACATCAAACTTATCCTCTTAATTTAGACTCTTGTGACAAGACACACATTCGTAAACAAGATTTCAATTATGTATTTTGACATAACATCCTTTACTATCACAATGCTAAAGATACCTTGCTTTGTTGTGTTATGCAAGATGAGTTCCCTCCTCTTCTTGAATAATAACATGGGAGCATTTGTAGTGGTCACTATAGTAGACATGATACAACATGTAAATGCCTATGTATGGGTTACTTTTATCCTAATCTTAAAAAGGATGCAATCAAATATTCTAAAAAGTGTACTCCTTGTCAACTTCACAATGATCTTATCCATTTACCTCATTTTGAGCTTTAAGATATCAAATCTCCTTAGCTATTTTCCACATGGGGATTCGATCTCATTAGTAAACTTCCTTGCTCTCAAGATGGGCTTGTCTTTATCATCACCACTATCAAATATTTTACCAAGTAGTAGAAGCCATGCCCCTTGTTAATGTCAATGGTCTTACCATTTCCAAATTTATTCTTAACCAAATCATTTTTCACTTTGGCATCCCTCATAACAATCATTTATAACAATGGTAGTAATTTAAAAAATAAACATGTTAAATAACTTTACAAAAAATTCAATATCAATCACAAATTTTCCATGCCTTATCATCCACAATGTAATGGTCAAACTGAAGCCACCAATAAAATTATCAAGAAAATTATTCAAAATATAATTCATGAAAATTGCATGGATTGGCATATTCATCCTTACCCTACACTTTGGGTCTATCAGACTAACACATGCACAGCCACTGGGGTAACTCCATTTTCTCTAGTCTATGGTTCTAAGTCAGTTATTCCTCTAGAAGTTGAGCTTCCCTCTCTTCATATATATATTAATGGTATTATTCTTGATGAATAATTGTGTGAAGCTCACCTTCATGCCCTTGATCTTCTTGATGAATGTTATCTTTTTACCTTGCATCATAACCACCAATACAAGGCCTGCATCACCCGAAAACATAACAAATGTGTTAAAATCTGAACTTTTAATGTGGGTCATCTTGTCCTTAAATTAGATTACATCCATGATAAAGAAGGTAAATACACCCAAAAATGGTGGGGCCCATGTTTAGTCAAATATATTATTGGTCCAATCACCTACCACCTTCAAACCAATGAAGGCCATGTTTTCAAAGAGCCCACCAATGCTCAATTTCTCAAAAATTACTTTGCCTAAATATTTCCTTCTTGTCATGATTTTTATCTACATCTAACACTTTTCATAGGTTACTTAAGCATGAGTCTCTCCCTTTGTAATAGTGTCCTCCTTTTTCACAAAATTTTAGTCCTCCCTTTTGGTCTTTTGGTTTTTTAATGTACCATAGTCTTCTTTATCTTCTTGTATTTTCTCTTTTTTTTTTCACCCCTTGGGTTTCTCCTTTGTGAGTTACTTTGTAAGACCATAAATAGGACCTAACATCCCTTACAAAACCACCATATTTTAATAATTCTTTCTCTTGTTGTTGCTTACTAATGATATTTTGGCATCCTTTGGGTTTTTCTGTTATGAGTTACTTTATAAGAAGGCTCCCTTACTTTATCTTTCACTTGCTTATTGACACCCTCATGGGTTTCTCTTTTGTGAGTTTCTTTGTAAGACCATAGATAATACCCAGACCTCCTCATAAAATTACCACCTTTAAATGATTTTGATCCTTATTCTCATCTTTAGTTTTTACTTCTTTTTCTAGATGGAATTTGCACAAACAATCTATATTAGCATGTTTTCCTTCATTTCCCTCATTCTTATGATAAGGAATCACATTTTACTACCATTATATCCCTCTTTTAGCTTGTTTTCACATTTTTTTCATTTGAAGTAATTCAAATTGTTCTATGTGTCACTATTATTGATTTCCCCTTCCTTTCATATTCACATTGGATATAAAAGGTCAAAGTCAAGATAACACTTTTATTTCACCTAGATTTATGAGACTCTTAGATCCCATGCTCTTTTAAGTTCTCTCTCTTAAAAACCTTGTCCCAAATATTCAAATTAAATTCATATTTAGAACCCATGTTTGGTTTTCCAAATACATATGGAGGAGGAATTAAAAAATAGCCATAAAAAAGTTAAAACACAAATCATTCGAAACAACAAGAAATGATATCTAAAAGGCAACATACAAATCTCAAATGTCAAATTCACACCAAAAAGATGTGATTATCGAGCACATCTCATATCTCTAATCAAATATCAAAATATACAATTATCCTCACATAGAGCCTATATTATTTGGGGTGTGGTAGGTTAGTAGATTAGAATAAGGTATTTCAAAAAAAACTCTATGGTGCTACCTACTTTCTCACGCAAGTACCCAATCTTCACAGTAGACCAACAACTCTGTAAGGGGTCCTGAAGATTAGGGAACACGTCATGGGAAGGTAGGTCCATTTTATTTTTTATGCATATATCCATCATGAGATGATCTATATACTCCATTTTTTTACCTAATACTTGTGTGGCTAAGAGAATTTCTTCAGAGTCCTTAAGGTCAAAAGTCGTCTTATTTTGACAAACCTAATATGAGTGTCTTGACTTCGATAAAGAGTTCCTCTACCTTAGTTTTTCCTTCATTCTACCCTCCACCTATTTCATTTTCCCAATTTTATAGATATATTTTGATTCTAAATATGTTTTCCCTCTTCTTTATTTCCTTCTTCTTCATTTCTTAAAAACATGCTAACACTACTTTGTTTCAGTTTTATCTATCCTTAGAGCGAAACAACATGTTTGAGCAACTTTGGATTTCTCATTTATTTTGACCATACAATTAAATTTACTAAACTTAATTCACTTTCCTTTTATCATTTATCATGATTTTTCTATCTTGTTATTATGAACACCTGAGTTCATACCCTTTTTCCATTATTGAGTGAGGTTGGCTTGCTATTTCTCACTCAACAATGTTGTTTTCCATTTTATGCACTTTCTTTTTCCATTGATGATTGAGATGTGGATTGTTATTTCTCAATCATCAATGTAATTTTACCATTTTTTTTAATTATTTTACCATTCCATTAATTTATTTTATTTTACCATCTTGTTTGATATTTATCCTTGGTTTGATTTGGTGAGTTTGCCTTTCTTACATTAGGATAGCCTATTTGAGTTTTTTGGTCTTTAGTAGCCTTGGATTTTTGGTTATCCAATTTACTCTTATTTTTTGACTTGGTAATTTAGTCTATCATAACACTTGTCACCCCAGCTTGCCAAATTTATTGAGTACATCATGTCCTCATAGCACTAGCTATCTTGGCCTTTCTTGTGTTTGTTTGTTTTTTCTCTTTAGTTTTGTATTCTTGGGTTTATCAAAAGTAGTCTCTATGCCCTACATAATAAAAAATAAAAACACAATAGATAACCATCCCACGATAAAGGTGATTCAAGGTACACATCACATTTACTTTCGGTTATTTTTGCTTTAAAATGTTGTAATTTTTTTTAGCATCAACGTTGTGTGTTAATATGTTCTTTATCAAAGCACCATCCCCTATTTCACCTTAGTGACATGTGATGATATTCAAGTGGGACATATGTATACACATAATATTTTTAAATTTTATCACATACTTATGCTTTACATCTTGCAATAACCCATCAAGACTCAATCTCTCTGAGTGCACACCCTAAGGGGTGCAATAGAAAAGGGGTGGGAAAAATTTTGGTGCTTCAAAGGATTTTTGTCCCTTATTACCACATTATTACCAATCCAACCAACTCCCAAAACCATTACCTAAGTTATTTCTCCTCTCTTTAATATTCCTCCAGTCTTTTCCTCTTTCCATCCCTCCTTTCTTATCGTAAACTCCTTTTAGACTATCAGTTGTATTGGGTTAACTAGGTCAACCCAATAAAGTTTAGAGGTATTCTTAAATTTCTTGGTTTATTATCCTTTCAACTAACCTAACATAGACCTACTGATTTGTCCCCAAAAACACACCAGGTTAACTGGGTCAACCCTATATAGCCGATGTTCCTAAAAGGATTTTAGGCAAGATCTACCTATATATACAAGATCATTTTGATCATTATTCATATATGCAATCAAGAGTTATTATTCACTCATGCTTCTTCACAATCTGATCATCTACCATTCTACTTGAGGAGACTTAGCTTAGGTTTCTTATTTTAGATAATCCAGACTTTTGGATAAGTCTTAGATTCTTTGGCCTTTCTTAGTGATCCTTACAAACCATAAAAACCTCTTGTGAATCCCATTTGGCCAAAGGGGATATTGAGTCTCAATAGGTTCACATTTAGGTAAGCATATTCTAAATTTGTTCTCCTCTCTTTTAGTAGATAGAAGTAGCATAAGTGTTGGCTTGAATCATACTATCTTTCATATTTCATGTATTAGGGTGTTACTCATACTTAATTTAATTAAAGTTCCCTATACATTTTTTTTAATTATTTCTAACCCCCACTTTATGCCACAAGCTTTGGTTTGCACTAGATTAGATTTTGCTTTCTTGTTATTAGAATAGAGTGAACAATAAAACCTTTGTACTCCATTAGGCTTGTTATGTGATTATGTTAGACTATAATATTTAGAACCCTTCCTAGCATGATATGTTGTGACAAGTGATATAATTGATCCCCTAATTAGGTCTAGCAGATCCCCATATTGGTCATGCTCTTACTTAACAAGTGTATCCCCAATCAAAAATATAGGTATGATATATCTTATCTAATCTAGGATTAATTCATAGACAAGATGCATATTCAATTGCATAGACTATCATCATTTTATGAGTTAGACTATTTAGTATCTTGTAATTCTCAATTAAGTTTAGATTCCTAGAAAATTCCAAAAACATTTGCAACAGATCTTAAAAATTCTAAACGTCATAAAATCATGAAAATTGTTTTAGAATTTCCATGTGAGATATAAAGTTGTTAAAATTTTTTAGGTCATACTATCTTATTTGTTTAGTTTATTTCTAGACCACCTTGGTCTTTTTCCTCCCATTTTTTGGAAGAACTACATTACCCTGAGTTATACACAAACTATGTAGGTATCACTTGTATACATGGGGTATCTTAAGTTAGCTCGATTACACATTATTTTCTTTTTCAACCACATATTTGCCTTAAGGATCCTGGGACTCCTAACTATCTCAAATTAACCACTTATCATTTAGTTTTCCCATCCTTATTGGCCTTAGTCATATGCTCTCTCCATTTTATGAGTTTATGTTGTGAGCATTATGTATTCTAATTTGATACACTAATGACCACTTAGAATTTATTATGCTCTCGATGTTTTTCAAGCAATTTCCATTTTAATGCTCTCACCATTTTGTGATTACTTTCATCTTATGCTCTTGCCATTTTGCAATCTCATTCTCATTTCAAGCCTTAGATTTAGTACATACTATGAATTACCAATTTAGTTCATTTATGGCTCCTCATATCTTGAATTTTAGTGTGTTTTTAGCTTAAACCATACTCTCACACTCACACCCTTTATTTGTGTTGACACTTTCATGATTATGAACATCATCCCTATATTTATATATAATCACACTTTATTTTACGAGACCATTTCCATATTATTCTATGCATCATTCATGTTTCCTTATCATCAATTTTCTTCTATCCCATATCCTTATAGAGCTATATACACATAATATTTTCAAACTTTTATCAATTATTGAAGCTCTATATCTTGAAGGAACACATCAAGTCTCAATCTCTTTGAGTGCACACCTTAATGGGTACATTGAGAAAGGGGTGGGTAGACCATTAGTGCTTCATAGGACTGTTTTCCCTTTTAAAACTTGTTCTATACACACTTGTCTCCTAAAACCATTCCCCTAAGCTTGTTCTTCTCTTTTGCACACTCCTCCAATATTTTATCACCTTTAATAGCCCTTTTTCTAACCTAAATCCCCTTTTGATACTTTTAATGACTAGATTGGATGGGTTGAATTTTTACTCTTATTAGCATAACTTATCTAGGTTCTAGGTCAGCTCTAGGATGACCTAGCCCATAACTTAGTGAGTTTTTGTCAATAACAATACTAGGTCAACTAGGTCGATCCTATCAACCAAAACCTTTAGAAGGGTTTAGTGATAAATCTACCTATACATACACAATCATTTTTCCATTATTTAGAGAAGATAAGAAGTAAGAGCTATTTTAAATCTACTTATTCACCATTCTACTTGAGGAGGAATCTTAGGGTTTCATACTTTTTTTAGAGATACAGATCTTGTCTTGTGGAGAAGTATTTTGGATGCATTGATAGGTTGTGTAGCCTAGAGATGATTTATCCTTATCATCTTTACATACCAAAACAACCTCTTGTGAAGTAGCTTGGCTTAGGGAGATATTGAGGCTTGGTGGGTTAGTTTTCAAAAGTAAGTATTCCTAAATTTGTTCCTCCTTTATAAGATTAGATAGATATACATTTGTACTTTTCTTTCATGCATTAGGATTTCATATACATTGATGTGAGTATATATCTCTTATGCATGTTTACTTTTAGTGGTTATTACCCCCACTTTGTGCCACTAGCTTTGGTGAGCAGTAGATTAGATTTATTTCCTTTACTTGTTATTAGTATAGTGAATATGAAAACATAGGACCTAGTTAGGGTTATTACATGGTTTTACTTGACTGGAGGCTTTGGAAACCTCCTTAATGATATTATTATGATAATATATTTTCTAATCAAGTCTAGCATATCGATATTGGTCATGTTCTCGATTATCTAATGTATCTCCAATCGAAAGTGTAAGTAGGATCTATCTTCTTTGAGTTATGATTATTTTGTAGATCTGATGCATTTTTAATTGCATATATTTTGGTGAGATCGACATGAATCTAAATCTTGCAAGTTTTCTTTCACACTTTTCATTTCTTTTATTTTATTATTTTTCTATATTTTTTATACTAGGTCAACAAGGCTGGTATAGTTTTTAGCTTATGTTCACATGTTTGACACATAATCACATCAAAATGAATATGTTATTTCTATGAAAGTCTTTATTAGATATAAGTTACTAGATCAAATAGGTTGACATAATACTCATTCACTTCCAGATAATAGACTAGGTTGAATAGGTCAACTTAGTCTCTTATTCATCTCTAGAATAAAAAATTAGTTCAAATAGGTGGACTTAGTATTACATTCACCTTCTAGATAATAAACTAGGTCAACCTAGCCAGTACGATCATCTTAAACAAGCTTTAGTAAATAGGGAATTATAGAACTAGGTTGACCTAGTAGATATAATTGGTAGAACTTACAATTAGCATTCAAGGCACTTCAATAAAAATTTCACAATCCTTAGCATCTTCCAACCCACCAAGGTTACTTTCTATTTCTCTCTTTCAATTTAGTTCTTCCTTATAGTTCTATTGTGCAAAGTTTGTAGCCTTTAAAATTGCAATGATACAATAAATTAGGTTGACTTCATCAAACTAGTTCTATATTCTATCTTCTATCTGAAAGACTAGGTTGACTTAGTTCTTAAGGACTCTTGATTCTATAGTATAGTAGTGACCCTGTCTACTCTGTTATGTAATATTTGCATATAATGTCATCTAAACCAACTCTATATTGTGCTTAAAATTGGGAATTAACAATTACATGCTAGTAGTTACTTCACAATTTTATTTTTAGTTATTTACATGTTTAGAGTTGATCACATAGTCTAATTAGGTGGTTTTCAATATACCGTTTAGTTACACTATTTTTCTCTTTCATGCACACACTACCAAATCATATAATTTTAAAATGCATTTTAACATTTATCTACCTAAGGCTTACCTACTTGGATTTCACCACCAAGGGGGAAGCTGACTTGTTTTTCTATCCAAGTATAAACATGTAGTTAATGGTATAGATTGGAAAAGCACCTGAAACCCTTATTGATGTGGGATTGTGAAGTGAGGGGGTAGGCTCCAATACAAAGCTAGTCCATTGCCAATACAAATCTCTTTTAGCCTAAACATCCTTTAACCATCCATAGATTGATTTATAGTTCCCTACTTTCAGCCAACTTCCTTATCACACTTAAAATAACACTTTATAATAATCTAACAACTTCAAGATGACCACTTAGTTATCATTTAATTTTTAGTTGACTACTTGCTCTTTTTTTATTATATATTTTATTACAAAAACATGCATTGGCCAACATTGGTGCAAGATTTTGTGTTGTGTGCCTAAATTGAATCATTCTCATTTAATACAATTGTTTGTGTGCTTACTTTCATTTTTTGCTTTAAATTAAATTGTAAAATTTTTACCTTTTTTCATTACATTATCGTTATGTTTGACACAATCTCTTATAGATTATATTTTTCCATGACTGTAGTTTTTTGCTGACCTAGTCAACCTAGTACTCATTTTTACCTTTCAAGTTATAGTACTAAGTTGACTTGGTTAACTCTGTATCTTTATCAAGTTGTCCTCTATCTCAAGTTATAGTACTAAGTCAATCTAGTCAATTATGTATCCTTGTTAACTCAGTTTTCATACCCTATTTGTAGTACTAAGTCAACCTATTCAACTTTGTACTCTTATTTTCCTTCATATCTCCTTATTTTTGCATCACCTTTGCCTTACTTAATCTCTCTCTTTCATCATGAACTTCTATTCAGGTTAACATACCCCCATTTTTGAAAAATAGGGACCTTTACGATTAGTTTGAACCTTAGCATTGAAAGCTTGATATTTTATTCTTTCTTGAAATTTGAAGATCAACCTGCCTCATGAAATTGGCCCATTTATTCATGGTTTTATTTTAAACTTGCCTAATGTTGCTAACAATTAACTATCATGCCTTAAGATTATAGGTTTCATGAATCTCCCTTTAAAAAATCATGTTAGGATTTTCACAGATTAACTCTATCTAGGCTTTAATAGCCTTTGGCCTAAGAAATCTCATAGTTGGACTCATGTGATAAAACCCTCTATTAACAAAACCTGACTTAGACATTTGGTTTGAATTAAAATTTTGGTGGGGAATAGATTTGATAGGAACACTTTGAATCAACTTTGGACTTAAACCTAATTCTTATGCTAAGGCTTGGTCATGTTTTTCAACACAACCTAACCTTAGCCTAAAAATCATGCTTGGTCCCCTTTATTTTTTTTCTTCCATTCTTTATGTTTCTTGAAAGAATGAGTTGGAGATACACAGGATCCATAGGATCAATCCAAGAGAAAGAAACCACAACAGGTAACCTCCAAAATAATACCAGAGAATAAAATATGTTTTTCTCACAACTAAAAAATAGGTGATAATCTTATAAATTCTCTGTATTCTCTCATTACAATCTATTAGATTGTAAAGTGTATATAATACAAATAGTTTGTTTTACGACGACAAAATATTTGGTGTGATTGCAAAATAGAGAAAACAAAATATTTGTTTTCAAATACTACGAACAAAAATTTTGTTCAGAGACTCTCAACAATAAAAAAATTTATCCTAGGTAATTAAAATTAACCCTAGGTAATAAATAACTTACCCTATTATCCCTAGGTAAGCTTAAATATTCATTATTCTAACACCCTCCCTTAAGTGAAACATAGGGAGAATGACAAACAAATATGGGTCCTGGCTACTAGGCCTGATAAGGTACCCATATACAAATCAATCAAAATATATGAAAAATAAAGGAAGGACTTCATGGGAAATCCCCCCAAGGACAACTTTTTTCACCCCAAGCATTGCTCATAACTGAAGATAACGAGGAGAAGCCAAAGGTTTAGTAAAGATGTCTGCAATCTGCTTAGCTGTAGGCACAAACTCCAAAGAGAGAACTCCATCCTGAATAAGATGTCAAATGAAGTGCATGTGAATCTCAATGTGTTTTGTCCACTGATGCTCAATAAGATTGCATGAAATAGCAATCACACTTTATTTGTCACACCAAAGAGTAGTAGGACCCTACTGTGTGAAGCCAAACTCTCCAAGCAATTGTCAAAGCCAAAGTGTCTCCTGACTAGCTTTGACAGCACCTTGATACTCGGCCTTAGTAGAGGACAATGCAATAGGAGTCTAATTTTTGCATGCCAAAGCAACTAGACCTAAACCAAGTGTGAAATCAAATCTACAAGTGGATTTGTGAGTGTCAACATCACCAGTCCAATCAGAGTCGGTGTTTCCAACAAGTTTTGTAGAACTCTGTGGTGTGTAATGTATACCAAAGTGAGTGGTGCCCTGAATGTAGCACAAAATACACTTGGTTGCTTGCCAATGACTCTCATGAGGCTCATGTGAGAACTTAGAGACAAGGTTCACAACAAATGTGATGTTGGGATGGGTATGAGTCAGGTATAAAAGACTACCTACAAGTTGCCTATACAAAGTTGGATTAACAAGAGGAGTCATACAAGTGGCAAACAACATAACACCTGACTGATATGGAGTGGGGGCAGGCTTACAATCAACCATGCCAAATCTATGAAGAAGATCTATCGCATACTTATGCTGTCCAATAGAGATGCCTTAAGAAGAATGAAAAACTTGAAGACCAAGAAAATAATGTAGAAGTCCCAGATCTGTCATATCAAACCTATCTGCCAAGTTGTCCTTGATGTCATGTATCAATGAATCTAAATTACCAGTGAGGATGAGATCATCAACATATAAAACCAATATGACAAGATCCTCACCTTGTTGTAGGATGTATACATTGTGATCTGACTCACAATGAATAAAACTAGAACTCAAAAGAAAACTATCCATCTTCGCGTACCAAGCTCTAGGAGCTTATTTGAGGCCATAAAGAGAATGATGGACTCTACAAACCAATGATGAGTCTTGCACAAGTCTTGGAGGCTACTCCATATAGATCTCCTCATGGAGATCACCATGTAAGAAGGCACTCTTCACATCCATTTGAAAAACTAACCAAGAATGTGAAGCAACAAGAGAGAGTACAAGCCAAATAGAATCCATCTTAGCTACAGGGGCAAAGGTCTCAGAGTAATCAACCCCTTCAACCTATGAAAAACCCTTAGCTACTAATCTAGTTTTTTACTTATCTACTGATCCATCTACAACATATTTGGTCCTATATACCCATTTACATTTTACTAGATTTCTTCCCTTAGGAAGAGGGACAAGATCCCAAGTATCATTATTCATCAATGAAGAATACTCATCATACATTGCAACATCCCACTCAGGTATACCAATGGCCTCAGAAAATAACACTGGATCATCTATACAAGCTTATCCTAAAAGAGAAACACTATATGTTTGTGAATGAGTGCAACGAGAATCAGATGGATCACCAATGAAAGAACTAGCTGCCTGTAGAGTGCTCTTTGCCCACTTGGGTAAAGGCGGTGAAGAAGAAGGTTGTGGTGGCTGAACAAGTGAAACATCATCATCATCAACAATAGAAAGCAAATCCTCACTATCCTCGGTAGAAGGAGGGGGAGAAGAAGAACTAGATGTACACTCCTATGGAGTGGGTAACTCATCAACCTGAACATCCTGTCGAAACAACACATCATGTGTGACAGGATCAAAAAGGCGATAGGCTTTTACATCTTCATAATAGCCAACAAAAATGAGTGGTTGGATTTTCTTCTCCAATGCTTTACATTTGTCATCAGGAACAAATGCCCATGCTTGACTCCCAAAGATGCAAAAATCTGAAATATCAGGCTTGATCCCAGACCAAGCTTCTTCAAGTGTCATATTTTACACATCTTTGTGAGGCATACAGTTTTGAATTTAGTTTACACAATTTACAGCTTCAACCCAATATTGTGGACCCAAATTTTTAGAGTGAATCATACAATTTACCATCTCTTTCAATGTTTAATTTTTCCTCTCTGCTACACCATTTTGTTGAGGAGTGTGGTACAGTGAACTGGTGTTGTATCCCATGCTCAATACAAAAATCATGGAAAGCATTACTGTCATATTCCCCCCCATTGTTAGTACGTATCATCTTAAGAGAAAGAGATGATTGTCTTTCAACAAAGGCTTTGAAAGCCTTAAAAGTCTCAAAAACTTCACTTTTCAACTTGAGAAAATATACCCAAGTTTTATGAGTGAAATCATCAATTAATGTGAGTGCATATTTTGCCCCTAAAAAAGAACAAGTTGGAAAAGTCATCAAATCACTATGAACCAACCCTAAGGGTGCATTTTCACGTGTGGCCTTACCAATTGGAAATGGATCCTGGTGTTGTTTACCAACTAGACAACCAGG
Source organism: Torreya grandis (assembly GCA_037957365.1). Classification (NCBI taxonomy): domain Eukaryota; kingdom Viridiplantae; phylum Streptophyta; class Pinopsida; order Cupressales; family Taxaceae; genus Torreya; species Torreya grandis. The sequence goes on along the minus strand of JARHVA010000465.1, from coordinate 3,231,082 downwards.
ACACACCCCATCAATACATGAGACTTTAGGAAGGCCTTTTACAATATGTTTTGTACTCATTTTTTGCATATATCCATAACTCAAATGCCCTAATCTCTCATGCCATAATTTGATGAGACTATTACCATGTGCTATAAGTGAAGAACTAGAAGACATAAAAGACTCAAACTTATCAAAAGTATAGAGTCTTACAGTATGGTCTGCTATACATGTAGCAACTATCTCACTAGGATCCTTACATTCTCTTATTACAACATCATGTGAAGTAAACTCCACAATTTTACCAGTACCAGAATTACATATTTGATATACAAAGGAAGATTAGAAGAGATTTGGGGTACAAGCAATACATTGTTAAAACATCCATCCTATTTGTCAACAGTACATGATCCCAAAACTTCAATCTATGAGGAGTTACCCATAAAAATATGTGATGTAGTGCAATCTATAAGAAAAGACAATAGATCCTTAGAATGTGTGATATTATGAGAAGCACCTAATTTAAAAATCCACTGATCATGACATGAAGATATAGCCCTACTGAAAGTGTTTTCCCTTTTCCTGCAGGAGAAGTAGAAGGAGATGGAGATGGAATGGAAATTTTGTGTTGTCTGACCGCTACCTCTAATGCTTCCATCTTCTTAAAACATCTACTTTCATCATGATTAGGACCACCATAAAAATTACATAGACCAAATGTTTTCTTCTTTTGCTTAAAGGACTTTTTGGTCTTAGTAGATTTAAAATGATGAGGTGTCTGGGTGAAGGATTTTGGAGGGTTATTTGAAGGTGCTTGCTTTTGTTTAGACTTAGGTGAAGGTTTTCCTTTGGAAGAATTAACAACTATATCATGACTAGGACTAGGTAGAGCATCTAGGGCCATTAATTTTGTTTGCTCCCTAGTCAATCTTTCACAAAAAACTTCAAAGGAAGGCCATTTGAATTCATCACCTAATGTATCCATCATGGTATAAAAATTAGAGGAAAAAAAACTATATGGTCCTTTCAAATTTGACAAAATCATGAAAATGCACTCCTTATCACTTTTATCCTTATCACCAGCTTTCAACTGTGACCTAATAAATTTGAATTTTTCCAAGAATTCATCTATAGAAGGAAAATCTGATGGAGAGAGAGTATTCAATTCTGTATCTAATTACAAAATTTTAAACTCATTAACTTTGCCAAATAGGTTTTTAAATTTTTCCCATACCTCTTTTGTCATTATAGCATTTGTAATGTGAAATTGAAGATTATCTGAGATGTTGAGGCAAATCAATCCAAGAGCCTCATCCTGCTTACAACCATATGCATATTTGTCTTTTTCAGTGGTGAATGCCACAGGTGTTGTTTCAGAAAAAATCCTTTGATTGAAGGACTTGTTGCATTTTTGGATTCCAAACATGGTAATTTGTGAATTTTAGGGGTTCAAACAATCAGGATTCCATTCCTGAAGAAGACGATGACGTTGACAAGAACAACCTAGACATTTTTTTTTCCTCAAAACACCCCTCCCATTACAATTTAACGTCTCCTCATGAAAATTTTTAGACTTAGCTTATACAAAAGGTATAAAAAAATGGCTTTATGCAATATATATATATATATATATATATATATATATATATATATATATATATATATATATATATATATATATATATATATATATATATGTAGGAGGATTTGACCCCAAGACTTCCTACCAATTTTTAACAAAATAACTCTAGCCACTTTAGCAAAGTCAACTTTATTCATTTAAAGCTAGAGACTTGCTTTTAAGCAACTAAAAATTAATAAATTAATTAAAAATGCCAAAATGACTCACACATGTGAGATGGATGCTGAATAATATTTGGCTTTATTAGAAATAATTTATTGTTCCAACAAGGCATGGTGATCAGGAAAAATTTTGATGAGAATTTTGTAAATATTTGCCAAGGAAAAAACCTCCAAGCAATTTCAGAATTAGCTCCACAAGATCTGCTCAAAGGACTATACAGCCTCATCCAAATCTGTACTTCTTAGCTGGAAATGAAATATTGGAAAGTATTCTAACACATAAAACTTTCAGATTTTGATTTTATGTAGTATAAGGCATTTAAATTGAAGAAAAACATACGGCTATGCTGCAGAACAAAACAGATTTTGAAATCCCTATTGTAATCCCCCAAAATGCTATACGACCTAATCCAAATCCATACTAATTGGTCTGGAATGAAAGATAGCATAGTTATCTTTCATGAACAAGTGTCATATTTCAAAAAGGACATATGTATGAACTACAACATCAAAAAATTGTACAAGTACTGCAATCTACCAGAAAAACTAGTCAGCCAGTTTTTGTCTGAAAGCTCTGTACGACCAGCAAGGAATGAAAAAAATCAAGTTAAAATGGATACCTGATTGAATTTTCTATGCCCCTGTACCAAAAAATTATGGTTTTGGAAATCCGTACAGTCATAGATGATCATAAAGTACAAAAATTTCCCAAAAAAACTTTTAAACAAGAACCAAAATGTGAGAGAATAACAAATATTTGTAACACATCAATAAAATAATGTTTTTAAATGTGTTAATAGATGAAAATGATGAAAAAATTTAGGGAAGATGATCTTTAATTAGAACTTCAAGCTCTGATACCATGAAAGAATGAGTAGGAGATACACAGGATCCACAGGATCAATCCAGGAGAAAGAACCCACAACAAGTAACCTGCAAAATAATACCAGAGAATAAAATATGTTTTTCTCACACCTAAAAAATAGGTGATAATCCTATAAATTCTCTGTATTCTCTCATTACAATCTATTAGATTGTAAAGTATATATAATACAAATAGTTTGTTTTACGACAACAGACTATTTGGTGTGATTACAAAATAGAGAAAACAAACTATTTGTTTTCAAATACTATGAACAAAAATATTGTTGAGAGACTTTCAACAATAAAACAAATTATCCCAGGTAAATAAAATTAACCCTAGGTAATAAATAACTTACCCTATTATCCCTAGGTAAGCTTAAATATTCATTATTCCAACATTTCTAACATGGTCTAATGTTTATGTTTATAGGGTATTTTATTTTAGCATGGTCCTCTTTATTATATGCTTAGCCTAAAGTCTTAACCCTAAGGCCTTGTTTGTATTTTTCAACATAGATAAGACCTTAGTATTAAATTTTTAGCCTAAGTCCCTATTACTTACATGCATACTAACTTAAGCACCTTACTTCTTTGCAGATCTAATGGCTCTCACTTCATCATGGACATTGATCCAACAAAGTGTAGGAAATCCAGTGAGTCTAAGCATTTGATCCATCATACCATTCCCATAAGATCATTGAGATCATGATCGATGGTCCATGCTTAAGCGGGATCGAGGATAGAATGGTGTGAGATCATCGATAAAGTTAAAGGGCCCATTTTATTAAATGTAAATTTAGCCTAAGTTTTACCTTAAGGTATCATTGTATTTATTAATCCAATGAAACCTTAGGATAGAAATTATGTTATGACTTCAATATATATGAAAGGGGGTCAATCATGGCATGCATCTTCTTAGATCTTGATCAATGATATGTGGCTACTTGCACAAAAATGATTTGATGGATTGAATGTGGTGATAAAAATTCAAAAGCTCAGAGAGCCCCATGGAGCCACAATATTGCATCCTTACATTTGAACTTGATAATAAAGGGTCTCAAACATTAAATTGAACCAATGGCATGCATCTACTTGGATCTCAATCAATGGTCTATGTTTCATCATGGAGATTGATCCAATAGAGCGTATCAAATATAAGGTTTATGGACCAAAGGGGTTTCATGAGATTAAAATTGACATTCTCAAAACCATCATTTAATATCTACAAGGCCGTCATTGATGTCTAATAAATTGTCAACTTTAAGCCCATCAAACCTAATGATCTAAAAACTTAAATTTGATAATTCTTGTGATCGTCATTTGATGTTTATGAGGTCAGCATTGTCATTTATGATATCATCAAATTTAATCTAATCAATTATTTCACTTAGACATAAATGCATGTTTCAAGATGTTTTTAAAGGCTTATGGCTTGCATTGAAGGTAAATGGGATCCCTCAAAAAAATTTCAAATGCTCAAAATCTTTGAACTTCAAATAACAAAATGATCTCATGGTCAAAATATTTCAAACCCTAGGTCAAAAGCTAGCATTTGGTCATTGTATTATTTAACCTCTTTGGACATGTTCTAATAACTTAGCATAAATATTTTAGCCTAAAGTATATGATGTGTTTATTAATACAACATACACCTTAGCCTAAAATATTTAACCTAGGTCCCTTTTATATGTATTCTAAAAACTTAGGATAAAATACGTTAGCCTAAGGTTTGTGATGTGTTCATTAAACATGAAATAAACCTTAGCCTAAAGTATTTAATCCTAAGTCCCTTCCTTTATCATGATGCTGATTAAATTTCTCACCCTTTTATAGGATTAACGGCCCATGATTCATAGTATAGATTGATCAAATAGAGCAAAAAATTGATGAATTTAAGGCATTTGATCCATCAAACCAATCGCATGTATCCACTCAGATTATGATCAAAGGTCTATGCTTACTCATGAGGGGATGATTGGATGATGTGAAACTATCGAATACTTTTCAAAGAACCCTCAAGGGTTCGTGGGACCAACATGTGGTAAGCACACATTAAATGCATAAAATGCAAAGTTTATAAGGCCCATGAAGGTGCCAAGTGGCACAACCATAGAAACTAACATAAATTAACCAATGATTCTCAAGCCCTATGATCATGATCAATGGTCCATGTTAATCCATGAACAAGGATCCAATAGTGAAAAATAAAATTTGGATTTTTAAAAGATAATGGCTAGTCCCTTAGGGCATTTATGAAAAATTCCTTTAAAATTGTCAAACATATGCCACATGGGCACGATGCAAGCATAAAATAACAAAATTGGAGATTTTCTATGATATAAAAGGCAAAGGTATAAAGGCATGAGTCTCAATAGAATTTCAGACATGAATGAGCGTAAGTCTAGATTATCATCACCACTAAAGCTTCAAAAAAGCCCTAATATCCATAAAAACCCTAATTTGAACTCAAATTAATCACAATCAAACTAAGAAGAGCTCAATTGTGATCTAAGTAAGAACAAGTTGACTTAGGTATTACTTGTAATCCATTGGGAAGTAGTTATAACTTTCATAGACATGGTATCTCATAGACAACAACAAAGGGACAAGATCAAGTTGTACTTGACCTTAGATAATAAAGGGAGAGTTTTTAAGGACATGGACCTAGATACTAAAACTTTAAATAATAAGAAAAAGAACTGGTCTAAACTCTTTTAGACCATTAAGGAGATGCAAGATTTGACCAGGGAGGAATAGAAGAATACAACCATCTTATAAAGATATCATGAATTGATCTTAGTTCAAATGGCTAGCCTCCACTATGTTGCCACCAAGCCTGAGGTATTACCTTGCTTGATGTCCTTGCTCCTTTTTTCATTGAATATAAAATTGAGAATGCTTGGATAATACATGAACAAAGATTTAAGAAAGTATCATACATTTCCCCTCTAAATTTTGAGAGATATTATAAACTATGTAATCCAAAAATAGACTTGAATACCATTACCAAGTAGACTAGGGAGCATAATCTAAACACAATCCTGGCCCCATGGTTACTTACTAGGAATCAAGTGATCTAGGACCCCATAGGGAAAACACTAATTGTCTAATTCAGGGAAGGGATTAGGATAATTATGACCTTATTAAATAGGTTATGTGGAACCCCCTCCACCACACATATTGACAAAGTCTGGGTGTCTTATGTTTACTTCATGATTTTAAAGGGACTCACTCCTCCATTTGGTGAGATCATTAATATCCAATTAAAGTCACAATTCATAGCCATCAAGAAGAAAAAAAGTAAACACTTTTACATGATGTCCTATTTATATGATGCCCTTTTATCCTCCACCTAGATCCCAAATATTAAGAATTGGTCACCTGATGAAATACCCATTGTCTCCCATCATTATTCTAAGCTTCACATATTTAAATAAAGACACAACATGCAATTCATTTGTCATTGTGTCTATCCAACCCTAGTGGAAGCCATCATAAGAATCCCTATGAGCAAGATCAACACTCTAGTGAAAAAATATGTGGAATTGATAGGGGATATATGGTTCTACCTAGATTGCATGGTAATAAGGATAGAGGGAACTTTGACATAGCCTTACAGGTTACCCATCTATGTGTCCACCAAGTTAGCAGAACAACAAGTCGCTTGCAAAAATTTTCATAGTATAGATATATTTTTCAAGGAAAAAAGGAAAGGCCTCCCCCATCCCTTTCCTTTGATAATCAGGAGGTTTATGTTTCAAAATTGGGAGCATGTAAATGTTATTACTAGACACCGAGACTCCTTCACCTTGTAGAATGATGATTTGAGGAAATGGGACCCTAATGGGGTGATCACCAAACATCTGAAGTCCAAGACCATAAAAAAAGCATATGAGAACCATCCCAATGTCCTAACCCATTCTACATCAAGGCCTTTAGTTTCCTAGATGTACTAACCATATTAAAAAGGCATAACATTAAGTTTGAGCCTATATTGGATAAAAGAGATAATAATCTACCAAGTGAGATATAAAAAATGGGGCCCTTGAAATGTCACTTATTACTTGGACCCTCTTCTAGGCCCCCTCCATATCAACCACTGAAACAACCCCAAGCAAAAATAACACAAGGACCTAGTAAAGATAAGTTAGAAGAGAGACATAGGGAAGGATCATCTTCAACCCCACCTCAAACACCAAAATATCTAGTAGAATACCTAGATATGATTGCATTAGAACCTGATGAAATAATAGAGGATGCCCTTAAGGTGATTTATAAAGCATATGGTTCAGAGGATGAAGAGGAACAAAATGAAGAGCCTTGAGTCCAAACTGAGGAAATACAGTAGGATAGGTGGAAGGAAGTTGCTTTGGACTTGGTTCCCATAACAACTGCACAAAAAAGAAAATTTGAACTAGCATTGGTCCAAATTGGGAGGTTAAATCCCAAGTTGGGAGGTTTAATCCCAAGTTAAACTTCACCCACCCCATGAGTGAGGTCAACTTGTTCAGTGATGAATACCCCATTCATGGACCCATTATCCCTAAATGGTTTATTTATGGGAAGATGTATAAAATTACCACTTTATCCCATTCTTGGGTCTTGACCCAAACAATTAACATTGATGTCCATGATGAAGTCAAGCCATGGATATTGGCTTTGATGAAGGAAGAGGAAGAGAGAAGAATAGTTGACATGGTAGGATCAAGTGAAACATAAATGGACACTTTAGGAGCTTCAAACAACACATATATAGAGGTCCTAGAATCTCCTAAAGACATAAAGTCAATAACTAGTGTATAATTCAATCTAAAATTAGATGGATTGAAGAGAGTCACCACCAAGAAAACCATGATTGGAGGTGATAAATTCACCTTTCAAAGAGTTGAGCCATTTTTAGGCTTAATTTCAATTAGAGGTCAAATGCCTGGTGAGCATCCTATCCATGAGGAGGACATAGAAGGACTGGTTGAGGCTCATTTAATTTAGATCAAAGTAGGCATCAGGGGTATGAAGTAGAAGATACACAACCTAGAGAGAGAAAAGGAGAATCTAGAGACCTAGGCTATCTTATCAGTCCCAAAGGCTATGATAACGATGTTTGAGGCATCTTTATTTGACATGTTTGACTCCTTGAAGTCAATGAAGCTGAGACAAGATGTGTTGACCCAGTAGAGTGAAAAATCCAAATGATTGATGGCCTAGTGGTAAGATTTTGAAGAGAAAAGAAGATATCTTATCAACATACTGACTAGGGGTAATATTCCTAGATTCAAAACCATTATCCTATTCCACTTAAATGTAATATTAGGGATCATGATTGATAAGATCTAGAGTTTAAGTGCTTAGATAAAAATATTGGATAGACTCCTAAGGGATGATGAAGAGTTAATATCCAAAGTCAAGCAACTGCTTAGGACCATGTTGGCCAACCCTATAAAGTCTATAGCCCTGAACATCATCGATGATGAAGAGTACAAACATAGAGTCACTTTGGTGATGTAGGAAGTGAGAAGTAAAATCCAAAGACAATCATGAAGTGATACTAACTAAATCATGAACATGATATTCACTACTGAGGAAAAGATTTCAAAATATAGGATCATCAAGGAGGCTATGGCAAGGGATGATAGAGACTGTGATGACTTGGATGATCAAGAGGATGCTTGTCTTTTAAAGCCAGCTATTGATTTGGAGCTTATTAGGGAGCAACATCAGAAAGCTATGGAGATTCTCCAAGAGAAACAAGGGAGCCCTTCAGCCATGGGCCCACTAATTAATTAATATTCCATTTTATGTAAAGCATTATAATATTTGAATGTGGAATATTATTTTGTAAATTCATGTTCTAGTTTGTTAGCAAATTTGCCTATAGGTCAGTCTATTTTGGAAAGAGAAGTATATTATAGAAATATAAAAAATGACATTTGTCCTTATCTTTATACATGTTTAATCTTATGACTAACTGGTATAATGCCTGAGTCTTCTATAAAAAGTAGTAGTACCATTTTTTAAAGAGAGAGAGTTTTGAGCTAAACTTGTATACTTTTAAGCAATTAAGATAAGTAAGGAATACGAATAAGTTTGTCTTAGTTTGTTTGTATCAATTGTTACATCATTTTCTCTCTCAATTGTTTGGTTTAAGTTTTGAATTTGAATGGTTTCTATAAATTTTGAATGTGCATCTTTGGTACAGGGTTGCTAACTTGTGTTAATTCTAGATTAGTTGAACATTCTTAGATTTGTCTCATTTTATTTGATCTACATTAGGATGTGCAAATGCTATTTGAATGTAGCATTAAACCTTTAAGGTAAAGTTAGTTCATACTTGTATTATTTCATGTTTTCCTTAGATATTTTCTTGGTATATGGTATAATTTGAGTAGTTGCTACTTTATATTATATATTGTTTAAATGCAAGTATAGTTGAAATTAAAACCTCATCATGATGTTTGAAGCTAAGATCAATGCTCACATACTTTCTTTCTACCATACCCTTCCTTTTGCTTCTTTTTTGAATAAATCACTCTAGTTTAGATCTCATTATAAATATTCATTTAGACTAGTTTTTAGTGTATAAATTTGATCATAACTCACTAATATCAGCATAGATACTTAAAAATTCACAAGGACCATGGTGGATCCCAACCACCAATCAATATAAATTTATGCAATAGTTTAAATTGTGTTGCCTCTATTTCACCTCAAGTGACTAGATTACCAAAACTTGCTACTCATGCCATGACCTCTCTAAATTATAAAATGAAAAGTGTTATTTAAACACTAAGAGAACATATGATACACATAGAGGCATCAACAGGATGAGCTCCATTGATGCTAGAAGGAAGGCATGAATTTGTTAAATCTTTGTTAATTTTGCTATGTTTTGATCTACGATTGGTATTATATTTACACTTTTGCATAATCCTTTGCTCAGAAGCATAAATATCATTAATATTTGTGGTCTTTGATCCATATTTGTGATTCCTTTAGGTAAAGATCCAATATATTTTAGTTTAGATGCTTAATTTTGGTAAAGATAGCTTAAGATCTAAGAATCCATAATATTTGAGGTTAGAATAGCTTATTTTGATCAAAGACTAGTATATCTTTCATAGATCTAGGTTATTTTAATAGTAGAATTGTAAATATAGGCCATATTTGCATGATTGTACATGTCTTTTAGCTAACTTAGTTAAAATTTGATACCCTTTATTTTCCTTCACATATATCTTTGTAAAATTAGCTTAATGTGAAAATATGAGTCCTATTCTTTGCAAAGGTTGGTTTGACACATCATATTTCAAATAGGATCTATATTTATCAAGATGGAACTACCAAGAATATAAACAAGATCACATTCAGAGACAAGAGAGCCTCTACTTAATTTGAAACTCCATAGGAGAGCTAGATGAGACAAAGGTAGATGTAAGCATTCAAATTCTTTACCAACTTTACCACTCCAAGGTACTCCTGCATTCAACCTTCATCAAGGTATGGATTGGTTTGAAAGTTCTACTATCAATGTACAAGGTGAAATTCATGACCTCCCTCACAATCTTGAAAAGTATTTACCAAATTATAGTCCTAATGGTATACTAATAGCATAAGACCATGTTAAATCATTTAAGGTTACATTAAGATTGTTAAATATAATTCATGAGGATGTATCCTTTAAGTTGTTCCCTTTTACATTTAAATATGTTGTATATGAGTGGTTCTTAAACCTACCTGATGATTGCTTCACCACCTACGATGAATTTAACAATATCTTCATTAAATAATTTGGAAACATAATTAGCCTCTATATCTTGTACCAGTAATTTATCACCTTGAAAAGGTATTCCAATGAACCTATAAGAATTTTCAATGCAAGATTCCAAAAAATGTATAGTAGAACCATTGACCCTTATAAACTTGACTAGGCCCTAGCCATGAAAATATACAAATATGATCTTGATTCCATGACCTCAGTACTCATCAAGAGGGTTATAGGTCTAATGAACACACTAGATTTAGCTTATGCTAAGGTTGTGATCATTAATGACCAAATACAACCTCTAATAAAGATGGGCTAATTTGTTCCCAATGTCAATCCACATGTGCCTACCTTGAATGTCTTTCCCAATAATAACCAAAATGTGCCTTCTCTCAACCAACTCCTAAATTTCAACTATTTAAGACATGTTACTCCTAACCAATATATGGGGTTCTTGAACCACCCTACTAATAGTGGATTTAATCAAAATGACCCAAGGACCTTAGTGCTATCCATTGGTATCAATAAAAACCAAGTTCATAATTCAAAAACCCCTAAAATTGAGAATGATTCCATTCTAAAAATGGTCTAATTATTAAGCATTGATTTCCTTTAGCTATAAAAACAAGTTGGTAATACTAGGGAAAATTCTGGTAGGAACTTCACTTTCCAAAGATTCAATAGACCCAATAATAGGTTCATTAATGATAGTTTCTATAACAATAAGAACAATGAACCCTCTTCTAAAAATAATACTATGGATATTAATCTCATTCACATTAATTTGCCTAATTATTGTATATTCCATTATACTATTAAGCATGGTGAGATTGATTGCATTGAATTTTATAAAGTTTTTGAGGCATTTCAAGAAGATTTGGACACTTTTGAGGTAGTTCCTAACAAATATAATCGTGAAAGTAATTCAGGATCCAAGCATGTTGACCAGACCTTCATGGTAGAGACATTTGATTTCCCCTTCCAAGAAGACAATGAACTTGATGATGTTCCTAAAGAAGTTCATCCCTTTTAGTAGTTCTTGAAGAAGACATACCCTCAAAGGAACATGGAACAAAGGTAGCCTTTGAATACTTCTACTCCTCCAAACAACTTTGGTAATCCTCTTGATACCACTTTAAACAATAATCTAGAGCCTCCAAAGGGAAGTACTCCTAGCCTAGTACTGATGCTTCTAATTTTTCCAATAAGACTAGTTATAATATTGTAGAGAATATAAAGAAAATGAAATCTAATATTACATTACATAAATTGACACAAATCACTAAATAAAGAGATATATTACTGGAATCCTTGTCTGAAAAGTCTAGCAAGGTGACCAAGGCTGATAATGCAAACATATCCATGTACAAAGCTAAAACAGAGTCCCCACCCTTCTTACTTATAGTTAGAATGTTTGGTAAAAACTTACATAATTGTTTGATGGATTTTGGTGCCTCTAAATACATCATGTATGTAGGTGTTTCTAAGCAATTTAGTTTGACCCCCATTAAGTCTGAGAGGGTTTTGACCCAATTAGATAAGTCTAGGGTTAAGGTGGTTGGAGAATTGTTAAATGCCCACATGCAATTGGCTTCTAAGCCAAGGGTCCAACAATTTATAGATATCTAAGTGGTAGATATCCCTGATGCATATGGACTAATTTTAAGTAGAGAATGGACAAATCCTCTAAATGGATATATGTCCACTAACTATTCACACTTATGGATTCCTTGGAAGGGAGTTCCCAACCAAATCAAAGTTGAAAGGGAGCTAAGAATGAAATACATGATTACTGAGTATAATGCTGTTACTAAAATGGTCAACATAATTGATTCTGATTTAGGGGTTTTCACCCTAAAACTACCATGGTGTGCGATCCTAAACCTTCTCATGCAGTGCCTATCTTATGAAAATTACATTTTGATGGGGATAGGTGTAAAACTAGATCTGGATTAGGCATTGTTCTAATTGACCCTGTTGGTAAGAAATATCATGTTTCTTATAGACTATAGTTTCCTTAAACTATCAACCTTATATAATATGAGGCTCTTATCTTAGGCCTATAATTTTCCATCAAAAATAAGGTTAAGTAACTATTATTCTATGGTGATTCATAACTAGTAGTGAATCAAGTGAGAAGCAAGTATCAGTGAAAACTGTCATACCTCAAGATATACAAATTTAGAGTCTGGGATCTAGTGGAATCTTTTGTTTCCTTCAATATTGTTTCTATCCCAAGGGAAGAAAATAAATATACTAATGAGCTTTCCTCTATTGTATCTAATCTCATGCTTGACCAAGATTCACCCAACTTTAATATTGAGCTCATACCTTACCCTTTTGTCCCAGACAATGTGAACCATCTATAAGTCTTTAGTGGTGACTAACAAATCTTGAACTTCTTGACTAGTTCAATAGAATTTGAAGCTTAGATCATTGATGAGGATAATGAAAATGCATTTAGAGAAGGCAAGTTTAATGGAAAATTCAAAATCTCTAAGGGGATGATTGCCTTGGAAAGGTTGTTTGATCAATACAAGATGGATGAAGCTTCTAAGGTTCCTAAATTAAGTGGAAAATATTAAAATGAAATTGATCGTAGACCTCAATGTCAACCTTATTTAGTTAATATTGGAAAATTCTGCATTAGGGCTAAAATAAGAGAGCCAAAGAGTTGTTGACAAAATACAAAGGTGTCATAGCTTGGTCTTATGATGAATTGAATATTTTTGATCCAAGAGTTATCACCCATACTATACCTCTTAAGTAAAGTTACAAACCTTTGACACAAAGATAAAGACCTATGGACCTTGTCCTACAACCCATGATCTTTAAATAAGTTAAGAGACTATTAGATTCCAAAATAGTGTTTCTCATTAGGTACTTACCTGGGTAACCAATTTGGTGCCAGTTAGAAATAAGAATGGTGAAATTAAACTATGTATTGAATTTATAATTATCCTCTTCCATATTTTTACTAGGTAATACAAATTATTTTAGGTTCAGCCATGATGTCTTTTTTGATGGTTTTTTAGGGTACAATCAGGTGCTAGTTGATAAGGAAGATATGATGAAGAAAACTTTCACAACTAAGTGGGGCATCTTTGCATACAAGAGAATGCCTTTTGGATTGATAAATGTAGGATCTAATTTTCAAAGGGCCAGATACCATACCTTCTAAGGCCTGATTGGTAAGTGCATTATAATCTACATCGATGATCTTACTATTGTTTCAAAAAATAGAGAAGACCATTTCATGCATCTACAATAGGTATTTGAAAGGTATAGAAGGAATGGGATCTCCCTTAACCCTAAAAAGAGCATATTTTGTGTCACTAAAGGTAAATTTTTTGGCCATGTCATCACTAAAGATAGAATTTACATAGACCCTAAAAGAGTGGAAGCTATATCCACGATAGAGCCTCCCAATAGTAAAAAATAATTGAAATCATTTTTTTGTAGGATAAAATTTGTAAGAAAGTTCATCTCTAGTTTTATAGAGATTTTCAAACCATTGAATGACATGCTAAATAAAGATTCTAAAGTCTCATGGAATGAGGAATCCAAAAAGGCCTTCAACGATGTCAAAAGTGCCATCAGCCAGGCTCTAGTCTTGATAAGTCCATATTTTTCAAAGGACTTTTACCTCTACTCTTTCTCTTTTGACCACACTATTTCTCCTATTTTAACTTAAAAAATAGAAGGATCTAACCATCCAATTGCATTTATGAGCACTAATTTGAAGAATGTTGAGTTAAACTATCCTTTGATTGATAAACAAGCCTTTACATTGGTTAAATCTGTCAAGAAATTTAGGAACTACATTCTTAGGAATAAAGTGCATGTCATTCTACTAGATATAGATAATAAGTTAATGCTAAGCCAATGTGAACTTATAAATTGAAGATGTAAGTGGATGTATGTTCTCTAAGAATATAACATAGAAATGAAAATGACAAAATTGGTAAGGTGTCAAGGTCTGATTCAAATGATTGCCAATACCATCCCTAAGATAAGTATTATGTAAGTTGATTAGTAAATCTTCCAAGATAATGAGTGGTATGATTCCATTTTTCACTTGATAATTAATGACACTTGTCTTGGAGGGATAATTAGGGAGTAGATAAGAGCTTTAAGGCTCAACGAAACTCACTACCTCATAAAAAATGGAGTCTTATACTGAAATAACTTTGAAGGTGTATACCTGAGATGTGTTTCCAAAGAAGGAGATACTATGGTAATGAGCACTTTTCATGAGAATTTGTGAAGTGGGCATCCATCTGGGAGAGAAACATCTCATAAGATCCTTGAGGCTAGTTATTATTGGATCACCATCTTCAAAGATGCTCATAAGCATGTAAGAGAATATCTTTCATGCCAAATCTCCAACACTAAGGACAAAGGCAACAATGCCTTTACAACTAGTCATGATTGACAAACCCTTTGCCTAGTGGGGATTGGAATTTTTAGGGGTAATCAACCCTAACTCATCATAAGGTCACAAGTATGTTCTAATAGTTATTTACTATTACACAAGGTGGACTAAAGAAGTGGCCACCAAGCAATGTAGAATATAAGAAGTGATCAAGTTCTTAGAATAAAACATATGCACCAAATTTGGGACTCTAGTCTCCTTTGTATGTGACAATGGGTTAGCATTCATATCCATATAAATGATAGAATGGTCATATGATAGAAACATTAGCTTAGGTTTTCATCTAACCATTATCCTTAAGGTAATGGAGTGTCTAAGTTAACAAATAAAAACTTGATGAAAGCCATTGAAAAGTTTGTTGTAGATAAACCTAGAACATGGCATAATATTTTCAAGTATGCCCTTTAGGCAGATAAAATAAAAGTTAAGCAAGCTCTCAAAGCATCTCCTTTCTTTCTGGTATATGGCCAAGATCCTATATTCCCCATCACACTCAAGTTATTGACTTACAAGTTTATGGTAGAATATATGGTGGGGGATTAAGAATTTACAAACTCAAGGCTATTAGATATTGTTAAAATGGATGATGCATGAGAAAAAACTTTTCCTAATTTTGTAGACACCAAACTACATTAAATAGGTGGTTTGATAAGAGATCAAAAGTTAAGGTGTTCAAACAAGGAGACTTGGTTCTTCTTTGGGATAAAGCATCTAATCCCAAGGGCAAACATGGAAAGTTCACAACTCTATGGATTGGCTCCCATCATATTGTAGATACACTTGGAGATAACACTTTTAGACTTAAAGATCTACAAGGAGCAGAGTTTACATTGCCCACCAATGGGCAATATCTCAAGCACTATTTATCTACTACCCATTTTGGGGTCTTCATGGAGTAAATTTGTAAGATACTTAGAGTTAGCATAGGTAGTCTAGTTAGTTTCCTTCAGCTCTTTCCTTCATATCCCTTGTTTTTACACAAGTATGTATATATTTATTTGCTTCCCTTGTGCTTCCTACTTTTTTGTTTTCTATTGTGTGTTTGTTTCTTGTTGTTTTGTTCCTTGCTTCCAATAAGTCCTTTTAGACAACCCTCAGCTCAAAGTTCCTTATATTGCTTGAAACTCTAAAAAATTAGAAATGTTGGTGTGAACATCATATATATGTTGACCATGTATTTGAGATAGGAGCTTGATATTAGGAATTATATAAACTAGTAAGGAGATATGAATGGGTTAACCATTATATAAGACCTTAAACATTGTCTTGACCTAAACCTGGTTTTAAGAATAATTACACATGTAGAATGAAAGATCAATCCATTAAGGTACAATCATGCTTGCACTTATTAAACATCCTTACTTGGGATAAAGATTATAATCATGATTGATTATTTGAGGATCAAACACTTGACCAAATCCTTAAACCTAGCTACCTAGGTTCCTAACCTCTGTTGAAAGCCTAAAAGACCCAAAAAAAACAAAAAAACATATTACAAAATCAAAATATTTTCAAGAAAAAGTGATTCTGGTAATCTCCATCAGGGCTATGGATGCCTAGTTGGAAATGGAGTAAGGCTATGAGTGGATCCAAAGGAATTTCTATTGGGGATATGGATACTTGGCTGGTAATAGAGTAATTCCCAAGCCTTCCCTAAATAAGAATCATGGTTCTTAATGAATATCTAAACATGTTCCAAGTCAGTGTTAATTATTAAAGGTATAAAATTTGGAAGTTATTCCCTGAATCCCATTGTAAATAGTAAGTGGAATCAAAGAACACACATAGTATGGCTATGTCTTGATGTTTGATCCTAATTTTTCTTGTGCAAGATTTGATTCAACCATGAGTTGATCTTGATGATGGCATTGATCAAGTGGAATGAATGACCTAATTGTTTATCTAAACCAGAGTCTCTAAGTTCTAACATATTTCTATGTTTCCCTTGAAAGTCACCATTTTTTGAGGTCAACATACCCCTATTTATAAAAAAATAGGGAAATTTTCAATTATTTTGAACCTTATCACTAAAGTCTTGACATTCTACTCTTTATTGAAATTTCAAGATCAACTTGCCTAATGAAATTGGCCCATTTGTTCATGGTTTTATTTTAACCTTACCTAATATTGCTAACAGTTGATTTTCAAGTCTTAAAATTGAAGGTTTCATAGAGCTCCCTTCAATGGATGATGCTAGGATTTTCAAATGATATCAATATCTAGGATTTGGTATCCTTTGGTATAAAAAATCTCATAGTTAGACTCATGTGATAAAACCCTCTATTGACAAACCCTAACTTAGACCTTTGGCTTGAATTCAAATTTTGGCAGGGAACAAATTTGGTAGGAATGCTTTGAGTCATATTTGGACTTTAAACTAATTCATATTCTAAGGCTTGGTCATGTTTCTCAACACAACCAAACCTTAGCCTAAAAATCATGCTTGGTCCCCTTTTATTTTCCCCCTTCCATTCTTTATGTTTCTAACATGGTCTAATGTTTATGTCTATAGGGTATTCTATTTTATCATGGTCTCTTTTATTATATGCTTAGCCTAAAATCTTAACCCTAAGGCCCCATTCATATTTTTCAACATGAACAAGACCTTAGTATTGAATCTTTAGCCTAAGTCCCTATTACTTACCTACATCCTAACTTAATCACCTTACTTATTTACAGATCTAATGACTCTCGCTTCATCGTAGAGATTGATCCAATGGAGCATAGGAAGCCTAATGAGTCTAAGCATTTTATCCATTGGACCAATCCCATAAGATCACTAGGATCATGGTCGATGGTGTATACTTAAGTGGGATTGAGGATTGAATGATGTGAGATCATCGATAAAGTTAAAGGGCCCCTTTTATTAAGTGTAAACTTATCCTAAGTTTTACCCTAAAGTCTCATTATATTTATTAATACAATGAAACCATAGGATAAAACTTATGTTATAATTTCAATATATATGAAAGGGGGCAAATCATGGCATGCATCTGCTCAGATATTAATCAATGGTCTATGGCTACTTGTACAAAAATGATCGAATGGAGAAAACATGGTACTAAAAAGTCAAAAGCTTAGAGAGCCCCATAGAACTGCAACATGGCATCCTCACATTAAATTGAACTAATGGCATGCATCTACTTAGATATCAATCAATGGTCTACACTTCATCATGGAGATTGATCTAATGGAGCATATCAAATCCAAGGTCTATGGACTAAAGGGGTTTCATGAGCTTAAAATTGATGTTCTCACGACCATCATTTGACATTTGTAAGGCTATCATTGATGTCTACGAGACCATCAAATTTAATCCCATCAAACCTAATGATCTACTAACTTAAATTTGATGATTCTTACGACCATCATTTGACCTCCATGACGACATCATTGATGTTTGTGAGACTATCAAATTTAAGCTAATCAATTATTTCACTTAGACACAAGGGCATGTTTCAAGATGTTTCTAATAGCCTATGGTTTATATTGAAGGTCAATGGGACCCCTTGAAAGATGTTTAAATTCTCAAAAGCTTTGAACTTCAAATAATAAAAATGATCTCATGGTCAAAATATTTATAAACATGGACTTAATCTTAAGTCTATTTCATAAGGTCCCAATTGTGTTTGTTTAAATGCAATAAACCTTGTTAGGGACTTATATTAATTCTTATGTTAAAAGGTCCTTTTGACATAAAACTTAGCTTAAAAAGCTTTTAACATAAGGTTTCATTTGTTTATTAATATGATGAAACCCTAGGTCAAAACCTAACATTTGGTCCTTATATTATTTGGCCCCTTTGGACATGTTCTAAGAACTTAGCATAAATATTTTAGCCTAAATTATATATTATACTTATTAACTCAACATAAACCTTAGCCTAAAATATTTAGCCTAGGTCCCTTTTATATGTGTTCTAGAAACTTAGGCTAAAATACTTTAGCCTAAGGTTTGTGACATGTTTATTAAACATGAAATAAACCTTAGCCTAAAGTATTTAATCCTACGTCCCTTCCTTTATTAGGACACTGATTAAATTTATTACCCTTTTGAAGGATCAATGACCTACACTTCATTGTAGAGATTGATTGGATGGAGTAAAAAACCTAATCAATATAAGGCATTTGATCCATCATACTAATCGCATGTATCTATGTAGATTATGATCAACGGTCAATGCTTCTCATGAGGGGATGATCAGATGGAACACAACTATCAGAGACTTTTTAATGAGCCCTCAAGGGCTTGTGGGACCAACACATGGAAAACACATATTCACTTCAAATAATTTAAAGTCCAAAAGTCCCATGAAGGTGTCAAGTGGCACAACTATGAAACTCAACATAAAATAGCCAATGATTCTTGAGCCATGTGATCATGATCAATGGTTTGCATTGATCCATGAACAAGGATCCAATGGTACAAAAGAAAAGTTATATTTTTAAAAGACAATGGCTAGTCCATTAGGGAATTTATGAAAAATGCCACAAATTTTGTCGAATGGATGCAACATGGGTGCCATATAAGAACAAAATGACAAAATTAAAGATTTTGTGTGTTGGAAAAGGCAAAGGTATAAAGGCATGAGTATCAATCAAATCTGAGATATGAAGTAGCCTAAGTCTAGATTTCCATCACCATTAAATATTAAAAAAATCCCTAACATCCATAAAAACCCTAATTTGAACTCAGATTAATCATAATCAAATCGAGAAGAGCTCAATTGTGATCTAAGCAAGAACAAGTTGACTTAGGGATTACTTACAATCCATTGGTAAGTAGTTATAACTTCCATAGCCGTCATATCTTGTAGGCAAAAATAAAGGGACAAGATTGAGTTGCACTTGACCTCAGAAAATAAGTGGAGAGTTTTTAAGGACATGAACTTGGATACAACTTTAAACAATGGGAACAAGAATTGGTCCAAACTCTTTTAGACTATCAAGAAGATGAAAGCTTTGACTAGGGAAGAATAGAATAATGCAACCATACTACAAAGATACCATGACCTATTTTTAGTTCAGATAGCTAACCTCCACTATTCTATCACCAAGCCCAAGGTATTACACTACATTGATGTCCTTGTTCTTCTTTTCATTGACTATAAAATTGAGAATGATTAGATATTACATGAATGAAGTTATAAGAAAGTAACATACATTTCCCCTATAGCTTTTAAGAGATATTATAAACTGTATAAGCCTTAGATAGACTTACTAACCATTAAAAAGTGGACCCGGGAGCATAATCTAAACATAATCATGGCCCCATGACTACTTACTAGAAACCAAGTGATCCAATACCCCTTAGGGAAAATACTAATTGTCCAATTCAGGGAGGGTATTAGGATAATTATGACCTTACTGAATAGGTTATGCAGAGTTCCATCCACCACACATATTGATAAAGTTTGGGTGTCTTACATTTACTTCATGGTTGAGAAGGGACTCACTCTTCTATTGGGCGAGATGATCAATATCTAGTTGAAGTCATAATTCTTAACCATTAAGAAGAAAATAAGAAAACATTTTTACATGATGTCTTATTTGCTTGATGCCCTTTTAGCCTCCACCCAAATCCCAAACATTAAGAATTGGTCACTTGATGGAAGACCCACTGTCTCCCATCATTATTCCAAGTTTTATATATTCAAATAGAGACACAACATGCAATTCATTTATGATTGTCTCTATCCATCCCCAGTGGAAGACATCATAAGAATCCCCATCATTAGGGTCATCCCCCTAGTGAATAAAAATGTGGAGTTGATATGGGATATTTGGTTCTACCCATATTGCATGGTAATAAGGATAACGAGAACTCTAACACAACCTTATAGGTTACCCATCTATGTGTCCACCAAGTTATCATAAAAAGAAGTGGCTTACCAAAATTTTTCATAGTATATATGGATTTTTCAAGGAGAAAAAGAAAGGCCTCCCCCATCCCTTTCCTTTGATAATCAATAGGACTGTGTTGCAAAATTGGGATCATGTAAATGTTATTCCTAGACACTAAGACTCCTTCACCCTGCAAAAAGATGATTTGAGGCAATAGGACCCTAATGGGGTGATCACCAAAAATATGAAGTCCAAGACCATAAAAAAAGCATATGAGGACCAACCTAGTGTCTATGACCCATTCTACATCAAGGCCTCTGGTTTCCCAGAGGTACTAGCCATATTAAAAAGGCATATAATCAAGCTTGAGCCTAGATTGGCTAGAGGAAATAGCAAGCCACTAGGTGAGATATGGAAAATGGGACCTTTGTAATACCACTTATTGTTTGGACCCTCTTCTAGGGCCCCTCCATACTAAAATCTATAAAAACCCCAGGAACAAATAACATAAGGGCCCAATAAAGAGAAATTGGAAGAGAGACCTAGGGAAAGATCATGTTCAGCCCCACCTAAAAGGCTAGAATCTCCAGTAGAATACCTAAAATGATTAAATTGAAACATGATGAAGTAGTAGAGGATGCCATTAAGGTGCTTGTTGAAGCATATGGGTAAGAGGATAAAGAGGAAAAAAATGAAGAACTCGAAGCCCAAATTGAGGAAATAGAGTAGGACAGGGGGAAGGAAATTGCTTTGGACCTAGTTCCCATAACACCCCCATAGAAAATAAAAGTTGAATTAGCATTGGTCCTAATTGGGAGGAAGAAGCACAAGTTGACCTTTACCCACCCCATGAGTGAGGTCAACTTGTTCAATGATGAATACCACATTCATGGACCCATTATCTTTGAATGGTTTGTTTATGTGAAGATGTAGAAGATTCCCACTTTGCCCCATTCTTGGGCTTTGACCCAAATAATTAACATTGATGTCCATGATGAAATCAAGCCATGGATATTGGCTTTGATGAAGGATGAGGAAGAGAAAAGAATATTTTCTATGGTGGGATCAAGTGCCACACAAATGGACACTCTAGGAGCTTTAAGCAACACACGGATGAAGCTCCCAAAACCTCCTAAGGTCAGAGAGTCAACAATAAGTGTGCAGTTCAATCTAGAAACAACTAGATTAGAGAGAGTCACCACCAAGAACACCATGGTTAAAGGTGAGGAATTAACCTTTCAAAGAGTTGATCCATTTATAGGCTTAACTCCATTTGGAGGTTAGATGTTTGGCGAACATCCTATCCATGAGGAAGACATAAAAGGACTAGCTAAGGCTCATTTAGCTCAGATCAGATCAAGCATCATGTGTATGAAGTAGAAGATACATAACCTAGAGAGAGAAAAGGAGAATCTAGAGACCCAGAGTATCCTATCAATCCTAGAGGCTATGATAATGATGTTTGAGGCATCTTTCTTTGACATGTTTGACTCCTTGAAGTCAATGAAGCTGAGACAAGATGCATTAACCTAGCAAAGTGAAATTGCCAAAGGATTGATGGCCTAATGGTAGGATTTTGAAGATAAAATAAGATATTTTATCAACATACTGATTAGGGGTAGGATTCCTGGATTCAAAACCATTATCCTAGCCCACTTAAAATAAATATTGGGGATAATGGTTGATAAGATCCAGAGTTTAAGTGCTTAGATAACAATCTTGGATAGAATCCTCAGGGATGATGAAGAGCTAATAGCCAGAGTCAAGAAACTCCTTGGCACCATGTTGTCCAACCCTACAAAGTCTAAAGCCTTGGGTATCATTGATGATGAATATTACAAACATAAAGTCACTTTGGTGATGCATGAAGTGAGAAGTAAAATCCAAGGCCAATTAGGGAGTGATAATAGCTGAATCATGGGCATGCTCTTCACTATTGAGGAAAATATTGTAGAATCTAAGAGAATTAAGGATGCTATGGAAAGGGATGATAGAGACTTTGATAACTTGGATGATCAAGAGGATGTTTGTCTCTTGAAGCCATCTGTTGATTTGGAGCTTGTTATGGAGCAACATCAAACAACTATAGAGATTCTCCAAGAGCAACAAGGGAGCCCTTCAGCCATGGGCCCACTAGTTAATTAATATTCCATTTTATGTAAAGCATTATAATATTTGAGCATGGAATATTATTTGGTAAAGACATTTTCTAGTTTGTTAGCATATTTTTTTATAGGTTAATCTATTATAGAAAGAGTAGTTTATTCTAGAAATATAAAGGACAACTATCCTTATCTTTATACATGTGTAATCTTATGAATGACTAGTGTACTACATGAATTGTCTATAAAAGGCAGTATTACCATTTTGTAAAGAGAGAGTTTTGAGCTAAACTTGTATACTTTTGAGCAATTATAAACAAATAGTACAAAAAAGTTTGTCTCAGTTTGTTTGTATCAATTGTTACATGGTTTTCTCTCTCAATTACTTGTTCTAGGTTATGAATTTGAATGGTTTCTATGAATTATAAATGTGCATATTTGATGTAGAGTTGATAATTTATTCTAATGCTAGATTAGTCTAATGTTCTTAGACTTTGTCTCATTTTATTTTCCTTGCATTATTATTTGTAAATGTTATTTGAATGTAGTAGTAAACCTTTAAGGCAAAGTTAGTTCATACTTGTATTATTTCATGTTTTCCTTAGATATTTTATTAGTATATGGTGTGATTTGAGTAGTTGATACTTTAAATTATATATTGGTCAAATGTAGGTTTAGTTGAAATTAAAACCTTGTCATGATGTTTGAAGCCAAGATCAGTAATCACATACTTCTTTTTGCCCTACCCTTTTGCTTCTTTTTTGACTGAATCATTTTAGTTTAGATCTCATTTAAATATTCATTTATATTAGTCTTTAGTGTATAAATTTGATAATAACTCACTAAGATCAACATAGATACTTCAAAATTTAGAAGGACTATGGTGGCTCCCAACCACTAATCAATATAAATTTGTGAAATAGTTTAAATTGTTCTACCTCTATTTCACCACAAGTAATTAGATTACTAAAACCTGATACTCATGCCATGAAATCTCTCTAAATTATAAAATAAGAAGTGTTCTTAAAACACTAAGAGCACTGATGATACACATAGAGGCATCAATAACTTCCTATTTTAAGACAAAATTGAGTTGACTTTAATGGATATGATGAATCTTACCAACCCTAATAGGTTCTTCCATAAGCAGATTATGGGTCCCATCCTATATGAAATTAATTTTCATATAACCACTCACACTAAAAATTATGGGACCCCTCCTCATTCCTCTTTACTTTGTAATCCTCTCTTCTCACTTGAAGATCAACCCAAATTAGAGTATACACCAAAAATTCTCTTCTTCATCAATGAGTTTCCTCAACATCAAGGAAAAGACCCTTCTACCATTTACCATCTCATGATAAGTGTTCAAGTTGAGGAGCCTCATTCACCTTATCCCATGTTCTCACATGGATTTGGAGATACTAGATTATTTGCTTCTCAGCCTCCTCCCTCTATTTTGACCCCTTCTCATACCATGACTTTTTTTTTATTTCCTCTACCTCCATGCCTAGTATCTCTACTAACATGGAAAGTTCTACATCTAGTGGGCCTCTTCTAAAACCCACTCTTATCAAATTTTTCACTAGTGCATCATTTTATACCCATGGTACTCATGCATCTTATGTTGCCTCTTCTCATCCCTCTACTAGTCCATATTTTTCCACACAAGCAAATTATGCCACTAGTGCCTCATTTACTAATAGTTCTTAAGCTACTACTAACACCCATAGTGGTACCCAATACACTACTACCAATTCTTATACTTCAAATAATCATAATAATGAAACTCAAACCCATCAACTTATATTATAAAATCTTAATCAAATGAATTCTTTTCAATCTAACAATGTAAATCAAATGATGCAAATTTAAAATCATCTTATCCATCTTCAAACCCACCCTAAATAGATGCCATGGGGCACGTACAATCAAAATGTTCCCCCACCACTTCTTTAGGATTCCCATGGTAATATTATCCCTAAACATCCCCTTATTAACAAAATAATCAAGCATCTTAAAAATAAGAATCTTACATATCAAATTGCTAATATCAATATAGGAGGTATCACCCCTACCATTTCTTAAAATGGGTCAATTGATCCTACTCTTCATTTAAAAACATTTGGAAATCTATATAAAGACTGGGCCAAATTAAATACATTTCTCGCTACCAATCTATTAGTAAAAAATCTCATGGTTGATGCTTTATATTGGTGCAACTACAATAAATTTCATTTAATTACTATTTTGTAAGATTCAGTTAATGCTCTAGTCTAAGAATTCCAAACTAGTGATCTCTCTTAGAATACCTTGGCCCATTTTATCAATTGTAAGAAACTTGAGACTGAAACCACACAAGCTTTCATTAAATTATGGAAGACATTATCCAACAAATGTGAACATAATATGGTATATGATAACCTTTTACATCTATTTACCAATGATATTTTTCCCAAGATGTAATATCGAGTCCAGACTTTCTCTCCACGTACTTTGGAAGAGGTTATTAACCAAGAAAAGCATCAATATTTCCTTATGCATCAATTCAAGCCATTCCAACCTTCTAAAGGTACTTATATGTTAATCAAGAATAAAAATCATCATGCTATCAATGATGATTTAACCAAATCTTATGATTCCATTCACACTATTCAAGCTATTGTTCCCAACCAAACTCTAAAACAAGCTTCCTATCCTCACCACATCACCAACCCTCATTTATATTCAACCAATAACATTAATATTCATAAACCTTTATCCTTAGTGGAGTTACAAAAGTGTCTACTAGGCCCTCTACCATAAGAAATTAATCTCACTCATCCTATGAAATTTTGGTATGATCACAATAATTTTTTTTGGTTACATGCTAGTTGGGGTAATATTCATGAGATCTGTAGGCAAATTCATAATTTGGCCATGGATTTCATTCTTGGTCCCAATTTTGACCATGATTATATCATTAATAAATGCCAAAAATCTTATGAAATTTCCCTTAAAGCCCATGAAACACAAACTAAATCTCAAGCTTTAAACCAAGCTAATGCTCATTTGGCCATCTAGAAAGATCCTCTCCCAAATCACCAAGATAACCAAGACAAGCCTACCTCTTCTACCAATAATTTTTATAGTATTCTTAACCCCACTCTTGAAGATAATGGGGTAAATATGACTAATATGTGAAGGGTGGTCACTTTCATTGATCTTAAACCCATCTACACCCCTCAATTATCTTGCAAATTTCATGTTATCCAAGATTTGTCTCCAACTCACTTAACTGAGTTGGGGCAAGATGACATTATAAATTTTGATGAACCAATTCTAACACCTCATTTGGATAACACTTCTCATACTATTTATACCATCCTTCCATCTTCTTTACCTATCACCAATGATACTCAAAATTTTCCTAATCTATTTCAAACCAAACCTTTATCAACATCTCCATCTTCTCAACATAATATACAAACATGGCCTCTAATTAAACCTTCTACCTCATATCATCATAAATTAACATGTACTTTATCTCCTCTTTTTTAGGACCTCCTTCAAGACTATACACCTCTTTCCAACAATCTTTTTATGGGTTATGATGAGTGGGATCCTATCACAAAACTCACTAATCTCCTATCTCAAATCCCATTTTTTGAACTTATGAAGACCTCTCCATGTCACCGTAACCATATTATGTAGCTTTTGTTTGAAATGAACATCCCTCATCCTCCCTTAATAGGATGTGAATCCACCTTATCTAGATTAGAAGATAGTATTTTACAATAGTGTGAAGAGATGTCCATAAATGTTGATGAAATAATGGACACTTTTTTTCCTTCAAATTCCCTATTGCTTCTATGATCCTTGATGAGATTCTACTTCGTGTAGATGATCTTCTTCTATTTATGAATGTCCAAATTGTTGATAGCTAAGTCAAGCATGCCTTGATCAATGAATGCTATGGAACTTGTGTTGCCTCTCTCAACTTTATCAAAACCCTTGGATATGTTGAATGTAATATTAAATCCACATGCAACACATGTCAAGACTATGATTAAAGGCAAATGCCTCCTTTAGTTTATGTGTGGCTCTCCATTATTATCACACCTATCATTATTTGCATGAAGGTGATGATTTTTAATTTTCCTCTATCTTACAACATTTTTATTGGTAGGCCATGGACACATCTCATGAGATCCATTACCTTTTCTGCTTGTCTATGCCTAAAACTTCATCACAATGGATCCATCTATAAGATTTAGGGTGATACCAATCCTTAGAATTTCAAATAATTCTAAGACTGTGGTGTGTTCAATATTCTTACCCTTGAACCCTTACCAAGAATTCTATTTCATGAATCCTAATGATTTAAATTCCATTTGAGGTTACAATGGTCACCTAGAACTCATTAGGTATATACCTCTTAACCTCCTAGATTGTAATGATGATGAGCCTGATGAGATCAATCTCAAGATTAAAACTTCAAATCTTTCACCTCATCTCATCTCTTAGCTTCTTGCTTCTTTGCAACCTCATTCTCATTAACCACCTTGTGATGACATTCCCATTGTATTAACTAAGACTTGACATTCCATTCATCACATCACATCGAATGATAAAATCATCCCTACCTATATTATTGATCTTCATACATCTGATTATGATGATGGTTATACCTTAGATGATCCTTTATGAGGAGGTTTTGTTTAGGCTCAAGATGCTGAGATTATTCCTTATCATTCCTCTTTGCTTCATTATTTTAGTATATCTTCTAGTATTCCATCTTATATTTTTACTCATTCTAGTATTTTTCTTCTTTATCATAGGGTAAATATGGTGCACACACCTCTAATTTTTAAAAAACCACATAATATTATTCTTATGGATCATGATATGAATCATCCCTATCACTTTTATAGATATCAATACCCCTCTATCCTACTTATCCCTAATATTGTCACAACTATCCTTCAGCCTTCTATGGACCCTACCCATCCCTTAACAGAGCCTAGTTTAGATCCCATCCCTACTCCCTTTGTAGATAAGTCTCTTCCTATTTTTGATCCTATTTCTTATTTAGTAGATCCTTGTTCAATATTTCCACCAAACCCACCTTCTATTGGTGATGGTTTTCTCTCTTTACCATAGTTGGCTCCTTCATCCACCAAATGGGTTGATCAGCCTTATTATGACATTCATAAAGTTTTCATTCATTGGACTAGAGATTTTTCCTTATGCCAAGATACCTTAGCTTCTATTTCCCCTCTTTCTATGAGTACATATACCAAGTATACTAACAAATGTATATGTTGCTTCCATGTCACAGATAATCATTCATCCATGTGTTATCACAAGCTATGATAATATATCAACACCTTACATCCCACCACTACTCAACCCTTAGACAAGGATATACCTCTCCAAAAAATATTGATTATCTTCCTAAGTATGGATAGGTATATTATCTTTAGTACTAATATGACACATATCACACTGATCATTACCACATCCTTTAGTAGAATCTTAAGGATCACCTAACCATTCTTGCACCTTATACCATTCCTCCCATAGATCGATCTTGTAAAAAGGTTCCCCCTTCTTACCCCATGGTTTTACCTCCTATGATTCCATCTCCACCTGTAATACCTTCACCTATTATTTCTCCACCCATGAGTCCCTCGCCCATGGACCTTACCTCACCTATGAATCCTTCCCCACTAATGACCTCTTGATCTCATATAGAGTCTACTCTCATGCACTCTAATGAGTAACCCCTATATGATATCCCTCATCAGCATGGTCCTTCAAACATTCCTACCTTTTCTATTGAGGAGATTTGACATGAGGTATTTTCTCAACTTTCACTAAAGATCAATGAGACATTATCCTTAGTTTGTATTCAATTTCATAGAGACTTATCAGATGTTACAGACAATATGTGTGGATAAATATACTAGTACTTATGAAAATATGCATGGTGTTATTACATTTTCATTTAGATTGGACATGTGCTCCAACTTTACATTTATCTATTTTATATCATTTAACATTGTGTCAAATTTTTTATCTATCTTGCATGGTGACTTTGGTTTCACACTTTATATTGATTGTGATGTCATTATGTTCTCTTATGGATTATTTTTTCATAATTACATTCTTTTTATTCTTGATTTTATTTTCTTATGACTCACTTTCTCTTTTTCATGATTATTTTCTATCTTATCTCTATAAACATAGATAATTATTTTTGTGACTTGGTTATACAAGCCTTGCTCCCTTTAGTAATTTCTTCTTTACCATGTGATCAGTTAGCAAAAAATTCATCTCATTATAATCTCCTCTTGTCAATCTACTTTGAATCTCTCTTTATTCCCCATTATTCCATTTTACAACCTAAGCATATGCATGGTCAAGACTTGAGCTAACATAGTATTTCATCGTTAACCATACATGTTCTAGTCAAACTTGTCTTTGGATACTTAGATGCCTTTAGCCTAAGCCTAAAGCTCATTCGTGTTTATCACTCTATCTCTCATGATTGGTCATTCCAAGTCTGTATGGAGGAGGAATCTTAAAATCCATAAAAACATTTAAATGCCAAATCATTTAACAAAACACAATGATCTAAAAGGCAATACTCAAAATTCTCAAAAGTTAAATCACACTAAAATAAATGATTCTAAGCACATCTCCCTTTTCTAATTGCAGCTCAAACTCCATAGTTGGGCTCATGATAGAGCTAAGGTCCATATGGGTGTGGTAGGCTTGTAGGTCAAAATATTTAAATGCTACCTACTTTCTCATGTAATTACCCAATCTCAGCAGTAGATTGATGACTCTTTAAGGGGTCCTAAGGAATGGGGAATGTGTTATGGGAAGGTAGGTCCATTTTAATTTTGTTGTTCAAAACCACTAACATGAGTTGATCTTAGTAACACACTTATTTTCGTACATCATTTTGTGTCTATAATGAACATATATCCTCTGTATATTGATGATCACTAGCCACTTAGTGTCTTCTCATGTCCTTAGTGTACCTCATGTCTCCTAAGGTCTTCTCATAAGACACCTAAATTATGCTTCTTACATTCCCTTTTTCGCTCTTTATAATCCTAATATTTCCCCTTGAGAAATATTGTTTTTTCAATAATCACTCCCTTAGGGATTCCATTTATGATTTATATTGTAAGACCATGGATAGGTCCTAGTCTTCCTAAAAAATTACTAAATTTTTTCCATTACCACTCCAAACATCACCTTTTACCATATTGTCACATTAATTCCACCTTATTGGTGTTCCTTTTATTAGTTGTAGTGTAAGACCATGGATAGGACTTGGCAGTCACAATAAAATTACATATGTCAAATATGAGATAAGATGTGATTAATTATGAGTTACATGCGATTGACATGCTTCCCATCTTGATTTAGTATGTTTTCTGCTTCATTAATCTTCCAATTTTATCTTCTTATTTTTTTATTGCATGTAAGAATCCCACCACTTTTCTTAAGTTTTTCATACTTCCCAACTTGAATTAGTGTGATTAATTTAAGACCATTTTTGCCAAATTTTGTTTCTCTTTTATACTTCCCCACATGATTTAGTATGATTGATGAACTTAATTGATTTGTTTTTATACCATTTGGTCTTTCACATGTTTTCCACTTTATTACATTATTTTCATACTTCCCAACATGATTTAGTATGATTTTACTTGCTTTAATTTGGTGTCACTCTTTTTCATGGTTTAAAAACAATTTTTTCCCTCTTGTTTACCACTCTTTAGTTTCTTATACTTAGTCATCTTTTGATATTAGACTTTTCCTAATGTTAAATAGTGTGTAGTAACTTTATTTTTTGATTAATTATATTTTTCCAAGTCCTTTTCAATTATTTATTTCTAACCATGCATGTGTCTTACATAATGCTAGAAAAGAAAATGCAACACATATATTTCCCATAGCATATACAACAAAAGCAAAATACATGTGCTAGAAAGAAATATATACATGCATCCACAACCAAAACCACAACACAAACACATAAAGTTAACATCAAACCATCAACATATAAAATATCTATATATATCATGTTTTTTATACAAAGTACAAAAATACATCACTCTAACTCTAAGGATGGGATCTATCATGTCTATCTTGTGTCCTAGCCACATTACCCATAGATGCCTCAGATAGTCCCCTATGAATAATACACTATAAATAAGATGTCTGAGATCACAAGATTACTAGCTATCCTTATAAGTTGGCCACTTAGGCTTGTACCTATCTTAGTTGAATCATGGTAGCCAAATGTGCAGCTCTCTCCTAAGCCAAGGCCTATTATGCCTATAACTCTCCTATTCCCACCCATACTAGTGGATGCATCCCATTTCCACATTCTTGTATCCACCTTATTATTTCTCCTAATAGTATTAACCAACTTGCCTAAGATGGGGTAGATGGTACCATAGGATCATCCAATGTGGTAGGCTTATATAGCACCAAAATCCCATCCAGAATAACATGGAGTGATCCCATCACCAATAATCCACATCTAGTCTCCTCTTCATCCAAAATATTTAAAAAATTCAAACTAGATAGATATTAGATCATAGATATATCTCAAAATATATCTAAATATAATCAATCTAATCTTATATAACTAGTATTTTATATCAAAGACTAAGTAAATTTCAACCATTTATTACCTATCTAGGTATTACCAATCACCTTCTCCCTCTTTGATCATTCATTGAGCACAATATATCCTTCATATAATCTTAAAAATACCTCATATTTGGGATACCTCCAAATCAATGCAAACCCGAGAGTCACTACCTATTCCTGTCTCAAGCCTCACCTCGGTAGTGCCTCTATAGACCAACACTACTCTGGGTTGACTGATGGGTCATATTGGAATACCACCCTTGATGATCTCTCTCATCATTAGCATATCCATTGATGGTTCAATCAAGGTGATTACCACTCTTCTTGATGTGGTGTCATTTTTGGTACCTATGACACTCATGCATCCATATCTATAACCTCTCTAGTTATCGACTACCATAATCAACTAATCCATGGTCTCACACACTATGATATGATCTCCAGTCTCTTGATTGGTGCTCCTCCTCCTCTTCCCCTCACATCTCTCACATAATGAGACCAAAATTTAGGCATGACTATAAAAGCCACTAAGTGAGGGAGTTTAAACTATCCTAACAAGCATGCTATTAGATGTGGCTCTATGCACCAAGTGTAGTATTCTATGATCTATACTCATACAAACTCTTATGCCACCATCCCCAAACTTGGCCAAATAATGTGTGCATAAGGATACCACACAATATCTCATTGTGTGACCATCTATAGTGTTATCATGTGGGGTATGACCCACACTACTTGATCATGATCCATCACAACACCTAAGGCAACCAATCATCAACCACATGGGGTAACCTAGCTAGTTGGTACATCAAGAACCTCTCATATATATAGACACTTAATAGTACCACTAGTCCCATGGTATTTTACCCTCTAGATAGCATTCAATATATATCATGCATGAGATGAACCTAGATGATAGAACCCAAGTCATAGAGTGTTCCTACTCCAATATCGATTAACATAATACTATCACATTCAATGATACCTTATTATTCAACTTATGACACAACACTCATGTTATCATAATTCCTATCATATCCTTTTATATATCCATTATTTAGGTAATATAGACATAAAATAGACTCACCCTCAGTCCCAATTAAATCCTATCTAAGTATATCTCCCATTGGGATAATACTCACCTCTTTTCCTGATCATCTGGTATCCCCATAATCATTGGTGTCTCCCTATAGGAATTTTAAGTAATGTATGGACATCATATAAAGTGATACCAACCTCTATGGTATCCCCATCCACCACCCATCTAAAAGCATTGGTAAAATGTTCCCAAAATCCCAAGAACATGACCACTAGATTGCAGTTAATGGAATCCATTGCATTTCTATGATGCCTCGCAAACTTAGCACAACCAATTTAGCTTTATCTACATCTAAAAATCACTCCAATAGATTTGATATCCATAATTCATCCACTAATTTCCAAAATTATTGGTACCCCTTCAATAATTAAATAATAAAAGATATATTAGATCTCCATGTCACTCATAATCAAAATACATTCTTTTTAATTTTTAACAAATATCACCAATTATTGCCTTAATCTATTAATCTATTACTAATTTCACTTATTTTTAGCTTCATTAGAAATTTTAGTACTCATTTGGGCACCTTGGGCCTTGAAAGTACTATATCAGTCGTTTTCCCTCATTTTAGTAGTATACCAGCCACTTAGTAACATAATAAGTTGACCCAATAGTACTAAATTGGCCTTCTTTTTTCCCCTATATTACTAAGCTGGCATTTTGACTTGACAAAATAAATCTATGAGTTACTTATTATCACCAAATATTTCACCCTAGAGGAGGGTATTCAATCCTCCTCTATATTTGGGCAACATGGGAATACTTCTAGGAATGTGGGTTTACCTATAATAGAAGTAGACCTCTAGGTTAAAGGTCTAGCTCCCTAAATTTGCCTTGAAGTGCTTATCATTAAACTACCTTCTTGATTATGGGAAAAGGGGGAAAATTATGAATGAAATAAATATACTCTAAGGGGATGATACACCAAAGTTATTTCCCCAAGACCATCATACTTCTTTCACTAAGCAACAATACCTCCACACCAACGTCAAAGTCCTAAAAGATTCTAACATAAGTGTTTCAATATAGAGGTGATATGCATTAGGAAACATAAGGTAAGGGAACAAGAAGGAAAATTTAACACTCTAAGGACAATTTTACACTTTAAAATATCCCAACACACTAGCTACACTCTATATGACCTGTTAGAATAGGAACTCTTGCATAAACATGAGAGGATAAGGAGAAGAAAGGATATAAGATTATCACTTAACATCACCATACATCACTTTGAAAACTTAGACAAATGTTCATGAACTAAAAACCAAACTTGAATTTCTTTTTCAAAGGTAAATTATAATTTGAAAACCAATAGGGCTTTGTCATACATGGTGTGGTATTAGTCTACAAAAGCCAAAATGGCTACTACTTATAGAATTCAAGAGAGAAATGAGAAGAATGAAGTCCAAGAATCACTAGAACATGTGTCAAGATGAGAAAGGGAGTTACCCATGCATGATAAAGTAATATTTAATATACCATGCAAGGTCTCATATGACAAATGTCCCTCAAAGGCATGAAACTCCTAAAATGTTGTGTAGGGCTCTTCATTTACATGCCTAGAAACTATCTTCATCATTTGGCCTTCCATGAACACTCCAAAATAGAATAGGGATGAATATCATGATTAAAATAAGAATGAGGGGTTATAAACAATCCCCAACATTCAATTTTTGTGTCTCTAATCACCAAGATTCTTCTAGACATGAGTTATCACTGCTTGCAGTCATAATCACCCATCTTTCACTCACCTCTTACACTTGGCATCAAAAGGGTCTTCAGTTTTCAAAATAAGTCCATACAATGGAGTTTATGAAACTTTTAAATATCCCTCATGGCATTATATTCATCATTTAATCCATAAAAGTCCTCCCACTTAGATCTTTCACCTTCTCACTTGGTGTCCATTCCTTGTTCACCATGCTAGTTTGTACTAGCTAAGATGAAGGTATTAGAAGAGAATATTATGTACTTATATAAGTAAATAAATTAACATGGTGAGTTATATTAAGTCTCATTCTTCCTCCCAAAGTTAATTTCATCATTTCAAACCCTTCCATACCTGAACAACACCAAAAATAGTCAATAAAATCCATTTTACACCCTATATTTACAAGTAAGGTAAAACTCAATATGATGATGAGGAACCCTGGGGATTCTTATAAAATATTAAATCACTTTTATTCTCATTTTAACTCATATAGATTCCCCTCTTTCTTCATTTTCCTAATCAGGTCACTAGTAAGGGTTTTAAAGGGTTTATAGTAGTTTTGCCCTCTAAAGATTGTTCATATAGGTATGATGTTGGAAGCCTAAACAAATTCAAAAAATTATTTGTTAAATAATTCCTTAAAAATCCCTTATCTCCTTAAACTCTCATGCTAAGCATCTATGATGTTGTGAGCTTCCTAAATTGACCTCTCAATCTTCTCTCTTCATTATGAGTAGGCTGCAAAGTTTTCAAGTCAAGAAATGACTCTCTCAAATATTTTTTTATAAACCAAAGGTTTTTTCCCACCTTATATCTCACCATGAAGGTGTACCAACTCATTTTAATTCTCATATATCCCTATAAGTGATATTAGACCTAGTTAAGACCCAATAGGTCTATTTGCTCCCATGTGGGTTTTGATCTTCAAGTTTGGATTCTAACATATATGAGGGTTTCCATATGTTAATTAAAGTCTATAATATCTCATGACACCCTCTTGAAAAGTTTTATTAGCTTCTAGTTCTTCCTCATGCCATTTGACATGACTAACCTATAGGAAATGGTCTTTTTAGAGTGCCCTCTATCTGAGTCAAAACATAGGGCACTTACCCTATTGCCTCAAAACATTTGGAATTAATATGGGATTATTAAAGTGGTGGGGACCATATGTATCAATTTTCATGTCTTATTCATATATTTATCATCTCCAACTATCTCAAAACCTAAGACAGACTCATGGAGAATCTCACTATGTGTAGGGTCCTAAATATGGACTATGTATTTCATTGTTAGAGAAATTTTATGCTCTATTTATACTATAGGAATGTATTATGAAATTTTCATTATTAATATGGAAGTAATACAAACATTATTACCCTCCATGTTTTCCCAAATCATTCATTTCACACTCTCTCTACTTGAGTTGATACAAGTGTTGATTGTGTGTGACTGTGTCACCTTAAGAAAGAGGTGCCTATAGATAGATATTACATATTTGACCTTGTGTTACTGATACATCATGTTACTAAAGTCTATAATTCCATTTTAGAATATTTTTTATCAATTCACATCACTTTCATGCTATGCCAATCATCAATATCCTCATATACTAGCTCACTATTAAACTACAGTCAACTGTAATTGACCTTGATGGAATAACAGGGGTCCTATAGGTGAATATCCACCTTAAAGCCAATGATTCACACCTTAGGATCCTTTGAAGGTTTTAGAACCAAATCTCAATGGCAAAGGTTTATGTTTGCATGCCTATTGTCACCAAAGTTCACTTTATGAGTTTGTGAGTTTATTACAGTCAGGATGTAGGTGACTTTTTTGAGCAATGACACACCTGTAGGTGTTGATGAAGATTAATACCCTAAATTTCAACCCTTATTAATGCTATTTGAAAAAAAAAGTCCTTATCACCTTCATAATATCACCTATCATGAGTATATACTCTTGCATGATTTTTTGGATTGTGAGGGTCATTTGAGATTTCAAATCTTGTAGAAAACACTAAAAAATTATTGTGAACAAATGCTAAGAATGGAGGTCCCTAAACACCATGTTCCTCTAGTCAAACACCCACATTATTTTGTAAGGTTATACACCTATATGAAGGTTACAATAGGGAAACATATAAACTCATCTAGGCTCTCTATTACCTCATCATATGGCAGCCTCAAAAGTGGCTAGGGCTCTATTTTGGGGTTTTTTAGGGAACCTTGTCCCTGAATTCATAATTCTTCACTTGAGGTGACTTCTAAAGTTTGTTTGCTAATCCAATGTTTCAAACATGGTTTTAATGATATCATAAAACTACTTAGAATTCATGAAGTTTTTTAAGCATACCAAACTCCTCCATATCATACCTTTAGATCTCTATGTAAGCCACATGTAGGTGGATATTATAGTGTACAGGTAGCTAAGAAAAGACATGAATAATGTGCATGTTGTCTAGACCTATAACCAGTCTTATACCCTACATAAAATATCAAATAGATTTTTTTCACCATGAAACACTTCAAACCAATTCAAATACTCCCTTTCAATGTGATTATCTCTTGAGGGCACCTTTAGGTGCACATTCATGGTGTATGACTGTGTATTTAGTTTGCATTGAATATCACAATCCCTTATGTTCCATTTGGAGGGTTTAGATTGCTAGCTCATGTAACAAGAATGAATTCAAGAAATCTTGGACTATTCATAACACCTCCATGACCATGATTAGGACCTTTATATGCCATGACTATAGATGGAAACCTACAAAAATTTGACTATGTGAAACATTCCTAACTACGACTTTCATGATGTTAGTATTAGAGATTAATCTTAGAACGAAGGAGATTTTTATAACATATGATATTTATGGAACATGATATCACTTTTATTTGAAACCATTTTAGATACATAAACCTTCTACAAGTAGTGAAACCTGACTGTAACCTGATTAGCATACTCGTACAATCCAAGAGGTTTGAACTCATAAAATAACTTACAAACATAAATAAAATATGGAAAACATGAGATAAGGAATTCCACGTCATATTAAGGTAAACTAATCAATTTATTTGTAAATACTAGCTTATACAAAAGTAAAACCTATAGGGTGTGGGGATTAACTAGTAAAACAAGATAATCAACTTCTTAAGAATGGTTCATAAAGTATATACAACCATTATTCAAATTACAAACATGAAAATTAATTATACCAAGTTTAATATCCACCACCAAGATAATTTGACTTGAAAGTCCTCCTACTGGTCATACCATCAAAAGACATGTTGACCAATTTTGATTGCATGGTGGAGTTCTAGACAATAGAAATGGGTTTGGCCCATTTTTGGAACTCATAAACTATATCAAGCATGGAAATATAATTATGGAAGCTTAAGGCTAATTTAATATGATTTTACCATGTGCTAGTCTCCTCCATAGGCCATACAACTGCCAAAACCTCCTTTTCACTTGTTTTCTTAATTTCAGTTAACACCTACAAGTTTTTCAATTATAAATTGACATATCTAAAAAATACTGACATTATGGATGTTGATAAGGAGTTAATAATACTTGGACACCTTGGAAAATCATACCACCTTCATTTATAACCTAAACATGACCCCTAAGTGACATAAAATGACACAAGGACTAAATTAGACTATGACCAAGGCTAGAAACATATTAAATGACATCAAAAGGACCATAACACACCATATATCAAGCTAATATACCATTATATAATGTTTTGGACTATATGGGGTTGACTTATTTTGACTTGTGGTTAAAATAGTCAATAGTACTAAGTCATCCATTTCCCTCAACCAACTAAATTGTCCTAGATCTACTAGGTCAACCTTTTTAGCAACTAATTTTCTACCTAATAGGTTGATTGAGTCAACCTATTTATTTCAAAATTCTGACACTTTGACCATTTTTTATCAATGCCTTCAATACTTATTACTTCTATCCCTTTCAACCTAGTTCCCCATTCGACCTATAGTATCTTTACAAACTTTCTAAAGTTCATTATGGTCTCTAGATTTTGTCTAAATTACAAATTTATATAAAACACTCAATTTCAAATAAAATACTTGAAACCAATTTTAAATTATTAGTTGCTTACTTGTGTTTCACTCATTGCAATTGCTAGGCATCCTTCTCATCTCAGTTGTTGTCTCCTCACCATTTTGGATCTTTCAACTTTTTCTAGGTTTCTCAAAGCTCTATTTTTTTCTTAGAATAGTCAAACAATAGAAAATGAATTATTGTTCACCTTATTTAAAGTCACTATTCACAATTATTTACCCTTCAAATATTTATTGTTAGATTCCTTATTTTAATCATATCTTTGTTTTTAATAACTCATTTTTTAAATCATAAAAAGTTTTAGAATCCTAACTATTGTCACTTGAAATTTCACCCCTTGAGGAGATGACAAGTCTCTCCTCATTCAGTTGTCACAATGGAAACACCTCAAGGCTGTGTGTGACCCAAATTTGAGATGAGTATCTAGATTAGGGCTAGTTCCCTTGATGTACTACTTCCACACACCATAAACACACTTTTATTTATGATGAAAAGGGTTAAGAAGCCTAAACTAAACCTAGCTAAGGAGGTGATGCACCAAATAAATGGTCTACTCACACCACTTGCATTGCACTAGGGACCAAAAGGAAAACTACACATACACTTCATACATAAACTAAAATCTCTTCCTCTACATCAATGTTTCAAACATGGGGTATTGAATAAAGTCTAGGTTAGGAGGACTTATAAAATAGGTCTTCTAGAAACACTAATGAATAATCTACTCACTATACTTGCATTCCACATTAGACACTTCTTGTTGACCTGAAAAAGAGAGCTTTCAAACTACACAAGGCACTAAGAAGGATAACATGTCAAGGTAATTAAAATACACTTATACAAGACCAAAAACCATAGCATGCACTTCATGAAGTCATGAATGAGGTGAAAACAACATTATTTATTAGTTCAAGGCAAAAATTGAGCATGATTTCACCATACCCAAGTGAAGAGATCCATAAAACAACCAAAAGGCTAGTATATATAGAAAATATGAGATAAGAGAGAGAAGGTGAAGCTTAAGAGTCACTAAGACACTTTTTAAGCAAGGATAATGAGTTATAATAACATATAATAAATAATGAGATAGGTCATGTAAGGAAAACAAGGACAAATGTCCCTCAAACTCATCTCATTCTTCCATATATGGCGTAGATGCTCTTTTGCTTGCTTGTAAAACTACCCTCATGATTTGCCTTCATTAGACTACCTCTCCATTGAATATGATCAGGTCTAATGGTTGATCTGAGGGGGAAGGGATAATGACAAGCCTCTACATGCATTTTAATGATTTCAAACCATTCATATTCTTATGGCTATGAGCAATCATCTCTACCAGTTACAAATAACTCCCTCTCATGCACTTCCCACACTTAGAACACAAAATGCTTCCAATTATTCAATATAATACATAAATAAGGAGGGATGACACATTTCAAGAGTGTCCATGTCATCAGGTTCATTAATCAATCCTCAAAAGGTTTCCTAATTGGAGTTTTCAATATTTTCACTAAGTGTTCATTATTTGCTCACTAGACTAACTAAGATGAAGAAGATAGTAGACACACTTAGGATATTATATAGCTCAATAAATTATCATGGAGACTTATAAAAAGTCCCAATATCTCTCCTAAAATTGATTTCATCATCTGAAGTTTCTCCATACCTCTAAAACACATAAATCTATCAAATAAATCCCTGTTACACACCATTTGTATAGGTGTAGTAAAAATTAATTGCATGGGGAGGAACCCTAAAGAGTCCTATATATATTTAAATCATTTACCTAGACTTTACACTGCATTAGGATACTCCATTTGTCTCATCTTTTTGATCAAGTCTTTAGAGAGGGTTTGTGAGGGTTTTAAAGTAGCTTTAGGTCTTAGCCTTTATTCATAAAGACCAGACATTAGAGTTATAAAACAATGACACTTATTTATTTTTGATGACTCTCTCTAATATATTTTAACACATTTAATCTCCATGCAAAGTATCATGGGAGTTATAAGCATTCTAAGTTAGCCACTTGAGCTCCTTTAGCATTCTATATAGGCCTATGTGCACTTTAAGCCAAAAAATGGATTCTTGGTGAAATTATCTACAAAGTGATGGTTAAATCACCTCTAATAGATCCCAAGGGACATATACCACATGATATAAATGTCCCTTTAGTCTAATAAGTGATAGGACTACTTCTAGGTATTACGCCTCATATTAGGTCTAGTAGACCTTACTTGCAACTTTGTGGTTCAAACCTCTTTGCTAACCCCTGGTACTTATGAGATGGCCTAAAAACATAATTATTAACTCCATGAACATTATTAAAAACATTATAATTCTTTCCCAAGGCTATAATTAAAAGTGATCTCTCATTCAGGGTTAGGCTTATACCTTGCCTAAATGTCCTGTCTGCAACCCTTGTATCTTGGACTACCCTGTCTAATTTCAATCCTTATAGGTTGGTTTAACGTGTTTTATTATGTGTTTCACAACTAAAAAAACTCTATTTAATCTCTCCCTTGGATTCTAGTTCATGTTTCATCCTTATTTGTCAATAATGCAGGGTTCTTGCAAGGGAAAAGTGTCCCCTATTTGAGATAAAATAGGGGCACTTCCCATATTTTCTCACCAAAAATGAATATCATATGGGATTATCCAACTAAAAATTATTATATGTACCAAAATTAATATCCTAAATAAATCATTTTACCCTTTAAAACTTTGAGTTCCCTAAACTGGTTGTATATGAACATTATATATAGGAAATCCAAAAGTGGACTGTGTTTCATGTTTTGGGGTAATGCCTATAGGGGTAAATATGAATTATCATTGTATATAGTGCATAAGATCATTTTTTCATCTCATAAGATCATTGAACCATGTTTTAGACTCATTTCTCCCCTTCATATTCACTTGGGACTCACCTAACTGAGCTCCCTGTCCTGCCTGTGACAACCCTGCTCTTGAAACCCTACTATAAGTGTGTATGGACTAAAAGGACCTTATTTATGATGTTTAGGTCCTCCATAAATATCCTAAAGTCAAAATATCTGAATTTTACTTAGTTCACACCTTTAATTCCCTTCAAACACCATCAAGACATCACAAGTTCAATAGTTACCTACTTGGTTGTAGGTGTATTGAGACACTTTATTTTACTAACAAATGCATGCTTTTAGACTTTATATTAGGTGTGTTAGGGTTTTTTATGAACTAATATTAGTATAAATTTTATTTATTGTATTATATTTATCTAACAATAAACCTATATACCATATATGCATCAAATTTATAGGTCACATCAACCTACCCTGCATGTAGGTTGTATTTTGACATGTTTAGGCTTGAATTCAATGCTTGAAAGCCTATTTGTGTCTCTTGAACACATATTTAATTTATTTATACCTTGAAAGTCACCTTTATGCATCTTCACATTAAAAAAAATCTCACTACCTTCCCATCCACCCTTAGCCAATTGTGTGAAATCTCTTTAGGAGAGAAACCTATAGGTAAACACTCAGACCTATAGGATATACCTATAGGCTAACATGGAGTATTATCCTTGAATTTCAGGTTATACTTATCTTCCTTGGGACCATGATATGATCTTCACCCACAATATTTATCTAGTGTAGGTTTTATACCTTTGTAGTTGTGTTTTTAGGTCTTAGGAGTCTCTTAGGCTTGAAAATCTATAGATAACACTGAAGAATGTTAGTGTGTAAAATCATGATTTCAAGGTTTCCAAACTCATGTCTTTTTAAAAATCCAATTAACTTATTTTGAAAAAATATACCCCCATAGTAGGGATACTAAATGGGGATTTTAAAGGTTTAACAAAGGATCATCTCTCATACATATCAACACTTGCAAAAAAAACATAGTTCTCTATTCTCTAAATTTAGGGAAAAGTTCCAAAATGTAGGTTTCTTCCTTAGGAAAGGTTTCTCAACACCTAGTGAGCTATAAAAGGAATCAATCAAGTTCATCAGGCTATCAACTTGCTTCACAACTCATGTAGACTAGTACTTTCCACCCATACCTCCATACAAATCTTTGTAGTTCTATCTGAGATAGTTGTAGGTGTTTATTTTGTAGACAAGGTAGTGAGCATGAAAGGAAAGTAATATGATTGGGAGGACATTGACCTAGTCCTTCACAAATTATCCAATAAAACATTAAACTATCTTGGACTATAGAACACCAAAACATCCCCATGGATCCTCTACAACTCACCATAATACAAGTTATGCATTCATGACTGCAAGCTTGAATACTAAGCATAAGCTGGGAATCTTCCAAAAAGAACCGAGAGAGAGAGAGAGAGAGAGAGAGAGAGAGAGAGAGAGAGAGAGAGAGAGAGAGAGAGAGAGAGAGAGAGAGAGAGAGAGAGAGAGAGAGAGAGTTAGGTGATGAAAACACCATGGAAAGAACCTATTCAAAATTGAAAATACTCCATCAAAACCACATATCTCCATAGACCTCTAAAATCAAGAAATAGGTGAAAACCTATACCCATATTGAATGCATAAGCATAAGAAGCTACCTGGATTCTTAGAAATGGTTCATAAAGGATGAGTCATGAAACTCAAACTTCTTACCATGGATTTTAATCTAACCAAGACCCTTTTTAACTCCCAAGAGCATTCCTCCCAAATCCATTTTTATGGATTGTACCAAGCATT
This sequence comes from Torreya grandis, assembly GCA_037957365.1. NCBI lineage: Eukaryota > Viridiplantae > Streptophyta > Pinopsida > Cupressales > Taxaceae > Torreya > Torreya grandis. The sequence goes on along the minus strand of JARHVA010000465.1, from coordinate 3,188,049 downwards.
TGAAGTTGACTCTTCTTGGCTTATGAAGGAAAGAAAGGAGTAGAAGTAAAATTTGATTTATTTGATTAAATATATACACACCAAGAAGAGGGAAGACCTTAAGGAACTCAAGAGACTATAGACCCATGTTTTTAGCTAAAGATGGACTTCCCAAATTCATGCAAGTGCCATTAAAAGCCTATTTTAAAGAAAATCTCCCTATTTTTGTGCATGAAACTACTTCTTGCCTACCTCTAACCACATATTGACATGTTCTGACCTCATCCACATTAGAAACTTGCTTGGTGATAAATATGCTTCTTTAACAAGTCCGTACAAGTCATTTAATGAGCTAAAAATGTGACCAAAAGGCATTTTTTGCATACGAAGCACGGCAAAGGACAAATTTATGACTTAGGAACACTTTAAAACATTTAAATGACCTTATTAGGACATTTATAAAATAATTTGATCCTTTGACAATGTTTTACCAAAGTTGACCAGAGTTGACTTGGGTTAACTAGATAAATACAAGGAAGCTAGGCTTATACCAAGGCTAGAACAAAGATAGATGAGATATATAGAACAACATGAGATCCCATAAGACACTTGGAAAATTTATAATTTTTTTAAAAATGTAGGGGTTGACCCAATTTGAATAAAAGTCAAATTTGGTCAAGACTAACATTATAGATAATATTTTCTATTATTATATGCCTATATTGCAAAATTTTCAATATTTGGCTCTTTTTACACTAATCTCTATAGGTTCACCTAATATTCGTCACATTGTACACCTTCACATATCTCACATATCCTTCTTTATCTATAATACTAAGGTAAGTAAAATTATGTGTTTTTCAATTTTGTCCTTTAATTTATCTTATTTTCTCCTTACTACACTTTATTTAGCATCAACATTATGTATCATCATGTTCTATTCCTGAAGCACCATCCCCTATTAAACTTATGTGACATGTGATGAGATTTGATTGGGGTATATGTATACATGATATTTTCAAAATTTTATCAATTATTGATGATATCTATCTTGCAAGAACCCATCAAGTTTCAATCTCTCTGAGTGCACACCTTAAGGGGTGAACTAGGAAAGGGGTAGGTAGACCATTGGTACTTCATAAGATTTTTGTCCCTTTTAACATATCTACACACTTGTCTCCTAAAAACCATTACCCTAAGCTTTCTCTTATCTTTTGCACACTCCTATAGTATTTTACTACCTTCGTTACCCCTTTTTCTAACCTAAAGCCCCTTTCGATAGTTTACATGACTAGGTTGACTAGGTCAACCTTATACTCTTATTAGAAAAACTAATTTAGGGTCTGGCTCTTGGATGACCTAGCCTGTGACTTAGTGAGTTTTTATCAATAATGATACTAGGTCTACTAAATTGACCCTATCACCTGAAATGTTTAGAAGTGTTTAGGGTTAAATCCACCTATATATACACAATAATTTTTCCATTATTTAGAGAAGAGAAGAAGAAGTAAGAGCTATTATGCATATTCTTATCCATGATTCTACTTGAGGATCAAGCTTAGGGTTTCATACTTTCTTTGGAGATATGCATCTTATGACTTATCTTGTAGAGAAGTCTTTTGGATGCGTTGATAGGTTGTGTATTCTAGATCTTATCTATCCTTATCTTCCTTACATACCACAACAACCTCTTATGAATAACCTTGGCCAAGGGAGAGATTAAGGCTCAACAAGTTCATCTTCAAAAGTAAGTATTCCTAACTTTGTTCTTCCTTTGTAAGAGTAGATAGATATGCATTTATAATTCTATTTCATGCATTATGATATTATATACTTGACATTAGTATATGTCTATTATGCATGTTTACTTTTAGTATTTATTACCCCCAATTTGTGCCACAAGTTTTAGTGAGCACTAGATTATATTTATTTTCTTTACTTGTTATTAGTATAGTGAATATGAAAACATAGGACCTAGTTAGGATTATTGCATGGTTTTGCTTGACTAGAGGCTCTGAAACCCTCCCTAGTGATATTATAATGATAAGATATCCCCTAATTGGGTCTAACAAATCCATATTGGTCATGTTCTTGATTATCTAATATATCCCCATTTGGAAGTGTAAGTAGGATCTATCTTCTCTGATCTAGGATTGATTTGTAAATCTGATGCATTTCTAATTACATACAATAAGTACATTTGGCATGAAGTTCATGTTGTATATTTCTTCCATATAACTATGTAGGTAATGTCAACTTACCTACTGCATCTAGAGTCAAATCAACTACCCTTTAATTTTCTTCTATTCCCCCCATTTTGTTTGTTTGTTTGTTTGACTCCTATAGCCTAGGGGCAATGTTTGTTATCTTATTTGTGTCATAATTTTATTATAACATAAGGGCAACCTTGTGCCCATTATTATTAAATTCTTATATCTAAATAGTTTCTACCTAGATTAGGGGTCATTCTGTCACCAAGAGTAACAACTCTATTACACATGCACGAACAATTTTTATTACGTTTGTTCTAACATTGTGATTAACCATTATTTGTCTTTTGCCTTTGTCTATTTAGAATAATTTGCTTATTGAATTTTTATTTGCTTTACAATGTTTATTTCTTTTTTGTCTTGTTTTGTTTTGTTTGCATCCATTTATGTTTATTGGTGTATTGTGGTGCATTTTTTTAATGTTTATTGGTGTTTTGTTGTGTGTTTGTTTATGTTTATTGGTGTTTTGTTGTGCATTTATTTATGTTTATTGGTATTTTTTGTTTATTTTTATTTTTTGATGTTTTATTTTGCTTGCCTATTTATTTTATTTCATTATTGTGCCTTGACTTAGTATGAATGCATTCATTGGGTGATTCCTTGTACATGATACTTAATTCCATCTGTATTCATACATCAACATTGTCATCATGGTTTTTATCATGGGTGCATTTTTTTACTTGTTTATTGGATTGAGTGTCAGTCCTTATGCATATTAAGGATAGATTATCATGTTGTTATATCATGGTGCATACTATCAGGTGCTACAACAAAAATCATTTCAGTGGATCTTATAAGCAATGGCACCATAATACTTCTCCTTGTTATGCTTGATAAATTCCATACCTATCCAAATATTATCCAAATACAAAGTAATTGCATTACAAATGAATTTTAATCCTTTATAGTTAGGACATGCATCTCCATACTAACAAGTAGCCCAAATTCATACATATCCTCTGTACCAAATTACTTTTACTCTATGATTACAAATTCAATATGTAAGCCCCTTTTTCCTTGATTTTACATATTGGGGTAAAGATGAATTATATCATGCTTCCATCCACATATTGGGGCAAATCACAATGCCAATGATTATAACTACCTTTGGGTAAATCATTGTATTTAAATCTATATAGATGTTAATGCTTATAATTGCCTTTAGGCAAATCGTTATCATTTTCCTACCCTAATAAGGCATGTTTTCATTATGCTTATGATTATAAACACCTTTGGGAAAATCATTATCTCAATTGGCCCTACTAGGGAATTTTCATTATGCTAATGGTTATAACCTCTTTTGGTCAAATCATTATTTTCACCTCACTATGTTGATAATTATAACCACCTTTGGGAAAATTAGTCTTTCCCCCCCTTTTTACCTCTTGTTTGCATCATTTATTTATTTATTTATTTTTGAGGGAATGTTTTCCAAACTTCTTTACCACATACTCCCTCTAGGGGGCATCTAAGGCTCATCCATCACCTTCCAGGGCATTAGGCATTAACAAATTTTTAATTATTTGAGAAAATTTTATTGTTCCTATGTCTTATAATGCCTTCTCGAATAGGGTAAAATTGTAGACACCCCATTTTGGCCACAATTGGATTCTAAATGAACTTCAAATTATTTTCTACCAAACAGTGTCAATTAATCTTAGGAATCACTTAATTTATTAATTTCATTTTCACTTTGGAATTTAGTGCTCATAACCATGTTGAGGCATCATTATTTGAGGTATTATTAGGTACACAATAGTAACCTCTCATAAATTCATCTCCATTCAACTTGAGACCTAGAAAATTGACAGTTTGGCCTTTGGACCCATTAAGTGGGGAAATAATTCTTAAAGTGCAAAAATGCTAATCAAAATGAATTAAGTAATCAAATTAAATTAAAATCTTAAGTGAAATTTCCATGTTCAATTAGTGAAATTGAAACTTTTAAAAAGAAAATTTCAATAAAAATGAGGTCATGATGATCTAATCATCCTCAAAGTCAAGGAATTAAAAATATCTTCCCTAAATACATAAATTCATAAATGGAGAGCCATTCTTAAAAATTAGGATATCTATCCCAAATATTAATTTCATGTCCCCTCCTTACTCAACTTTAATTAAATATAACATAACTACACTTGGGTTAGAGTTAGTTTGGAAAGCTATAAATACAAGGCCTCACCCATTGATAAACAAGCTTATTTTGTGTAATGTTATTATGATAAAATACCAAGCCAAGCCAAGACCATCATTACTAACGTGACAAGGAGAGGTGGTGCAAGAATATCCATTACTAAATAATCTTTTATCACACAATTGAGAACATCAATTAATTACCAACATACAACTATTGCTCTGAAGGAATGTAAAATGTTATTTATTTTGTCTTCATTTGATAGTTACTTGTATAGTTATCTAGCTCCTTGAGTGTCTAAGCAAGAGGTGTAAGCTTTATTAGTGTGTTTTTATTTGATTTTGGTCATACTAACATAATAATAATCTCCCCTCTTAGATTCCTTAGATACAACCTCCTATACCTTTCAAATACCTTATGAAAGTGGCGTATGTAATTCGGTCTATATTTCAAAAACACATTCAAGTCATCCATATACATCATTATGCACTTGTTAATTTAACATTCTAAATAAAAATCTATTTCCCTTTGAAATTTTTCTTCAACATTGATCATCCCAAATGACATTCTCTTGTAGGTAAATGTACCCCATTTGGTGCTAAATTTGGTTTTGATTGTCTTCTAGATTGACTATAACCTAGTTATATCCTAAGGATTCATTGAAGAAGGACATCGTATCAGATTCACTCATCATTTGAATCACTTCATCGAGGAAAGGTAATGAATAACTATCTCTATTTGAAGCTCAATTAAATTTTCAAAAATATATGCACAAATGAATTTCTTTATTAGTCTTTCACATGGCCACTAGGTTTGATACCCAATTAGAGTGGCAAACTAAGAAAATTATCAGCATAAAGAGTAATTTATGAACCTCTCTATGTATTAAATGTTCCATGATTGGGTTCACATGTCTTTGTCTATCACTACATAGTTTTTGACCTAGTTTGAGTGGAATGGTGTGAGTAATTACCTTTGGGTTGAAGACTTTGAGGTCTCCATAGGCCCAAGAAATTACATGCTTATATCTTAGAAAAAACTTTTTTAGTTTCTCTAGCTTGAGGTCCATCTAATCAGGGCCTACATTAATGGTTTTGGGTTTTTATACAAAGACAAGTTTGATGATTTAACACTTTTGGTTCTCAAATTTGGGTTTCTTAATTTGGGGTGCAAGGCCTAAGGTGTCAAATGCTCCTTCTAGTATAGTAATCCCTTATGAGAATTGATTCTTATGAATATTAAGGATCTCATCCTTATCAAGTTCATATCTAGGGTTATCTATGTCTGGTTCATCAATCACTTAGGCTTTAAATACCCTAAGACTATTAAGAAATTGGATAATCTATTGATCATCCTCAAAGACCTAGAAATTCATCACATTATCTAAAGATAAATGGACAAGGGACTAGTTTTATAGAAAACTTATGCAACTCAGTGTCATCTAGGGGAGTTAAGTTCACGGTTGAGGATGGTAGTGAATTAGTGACCTCGTTTTCTTCCCTAGGGATAAGGATGATGTTGAATTCACTAAAAATATTGATCAAGACCCATGCCTTGTGTTTATTCATCTTGAGGTATGATAATTTACACCAAGATTTACTCTTAACTTAGTTTACCACTAGCTCATAATAATGGAATACCCTAAGCTCTTTTTCCTTTTATTTTAATGTAAACTATAACCCTAGGATTAATGCCTCATTCTCTACTAAATTATTTATGTAGGGGAATTACAATCTATATAAAACTAGGTGTTTCCTTCTTTAGGAGTTTACTAGCTGAACATTGGTTCCTCTACCCTATTTGGAATAGTCTCATCAATGTATAGGGACCACAGTCCTATCAAGTTTGCTTCATCATTAAATTTATCTTTAGTACAATTTGTGTTCAGTCTATAAATCCCTAAGTTTGAGGAAACTAGGTTTACTTTCTCATTGATTACATTGTACTCAGTTATCATGTGTTTCATGTGGGGTTGTCTATCTAATATTATTTGATCACCTACACCTCTCCAGGATAACCATATATGAGAGAATTAAATGGCCATGTACCCATTTAAAGGTTTAGACTAGTCCATATAGAGCAGCATGCCATAGGCTTAAAGAATATCTACCAGCTAGATGTTTATAAATGATTGAATCTTATGTTTATATTCTAGTTACATATGGACATTCAAAATATCACCCACTACTTTGACCACTGATTTATATAGTTGAACCACCAACCTGTATAATTTAATAAGAACTAATCCTAGTTTCTCACAAATGCCTATAAGCATTATGTTTGCTAAGGCCCTTGAATCCACTAGGTAGTTGTGTAGATTCTTACCAAATAACCTGACACTTATGAGGAAAGGAGGCACTTAGGTCTTGTTTTTATGTATTATCACATTGGTGTAGGATATTTTTTTCTTAGTTTGGGTAGGTTAAATTGGTTTTTAACTAGGGATTTTAGTAGAAGATCATGTTGCTCTATGATCTAAGCAAGCTCATGAAGGGTGATATTTGCCATAATATTCTTCATGTCTTCTATTATGTTATATCTTACCTTTTTTTGTATTATTGGAGTTTACATAGGAGATTTTGGTTCATTTGGTTTTTGGAGGGGAGGTTCATTCCTAACATTCTGATCAGGTGGGGTTGCATTACTATTTGGGGGAGTTGAGGTAGTGAGGGGCTACTATAGTTATTGGTTCCATAGGGAATAATTTCTCTTTTGGAATTTTTGAAATGCATGAACCTCACTAGTACTCTCCTCTCATCCATTTTATTCATAGTTAAGAAAGTCCATTATTTCTAGCACCATGGTTATGCTAGGGGGTTTACCTAAGTTTGATGGTTCCCAGTGATTTAGAGCCATCTCTTACTCTTTTATTTATCTAATGAAGATCTCAAAGGCACTATGTAACTCTATACAATCAATTTTCCCATGTGAACCCATGTCATGCACTCAACACTAGTTAGGAAAAGCTATTTCATAGATGTTAACTTTAGGTAGCCTATTAGGGGAGGGATCTAGCTAATTATGAGGATGACTGTAATTTTTGTTTTATCTTTAGTAGGTAAAGTTCTTGTTTGAACTTTAAACATTTGAGCTACACATTTACACTTGTAGACCAAGGAAGTATTTATTTGTTTTTCAAACCATTCAATGGATAGCACCCAACTCATTTTTAGTAAACTCTTAAGGTATAATTGGGTGTTTTTCACTATTGCCAACATCACTTGGTGTTTCAACTAAGGAACAATTTCACTATTTATTAGGTTAATAAAAACTAAGAGTTGGTTTGGCATGATGGGACTCAGAGCGAGATAGTTCATTATGGGTAATGGCTAAAGCATTAGAATATTCTATTTTGTATTAGGCAATAAGTTCAATGCAAGCATTTGTGGTAAAACATTAGGAATGGGATCCATCATTTGACCCTAAGGGTTTAATTCTTAATGACTTTTATGGCTTTAGAGCATCCTAATAACATGATCATCCATGGGTCTAAGGCACTTTTGTACATCTCAAGAACCAGTCAAGCGTTAGGTTGGTAAATCATAGTGACTTGATTATACATTTTTTAAAACATAGCATTAAATTTTATGATAGGCTCATGGGGTGACCATTTAATGCATGTTAACTATTAATATAGGATGTTAGGGTCAATAAATTTCCCGAATTGGGCCAAAAAACACTACTAAATTGGTCCCAACTTGTGATTGAGATTTTGAGGAGGTTAAGGAACTCGTCTTAGGTTGAGTACATCAAAGTGAAGGGGGAAATATCACATGATACATCCTCATGTTCTAAATTTATAAGTCTTAGGGAATTATTGTATGATGTCACATGTTCTTCAGTTATTCATCATATACCTAGGGTGAAGTCACGAAGGTATCTTTCTAGGTTCCTAGGTAAATCATGGAAACTTTGGGAACATTGATAGCCAACCCAACTAACTAGGGTACTTGGAGAGCCATCATGGTGGTCTATTTTGGGAGACTGACCAGATGATCTAGTGAAGTCAACTATTGGTTTGGGTTGAGATCTATAAATTTTGAACCTCCTACGAAACTATAAAGGTGAAAAAACTAGTTTGCCACAATGGAACATAGTTTTGGAGATAGGTATAGTATGCTTCAGGGTGTTTCATAGATTAGAAATAGTTAAATCATCACCATTAATAATCATAAACCTAATAGAATATCAATAAAATTTGAAATTAATATTTTTCACTCTTATTATTATCTATTGTCAACCTTGAAATCATTTTAGCCTTTGGTTAACACTCATGATATTGAGTTATTCAGAGAAAAAAGTAAGAGACAATGCATGGGATAAAATATCCCCTCAGTAATTTTAGGAATGATGCTATTTTAACCCAAGCACTAATTATTTTAACCTTTTACACTTAGAGAACATCAATTTCTACCATTAGATGTTTAATATGTGTGCCGTTGTTCTTTGATTTCACAATCAATTGAAGAAACTTTTATTTTTCATTTGCTACCGATTCATATCCTAATAATTTATAAAGTAGGGGAAATGTTTTGGTTATAAACAACATAAAAATATGGAAATGTAGGGTAGGAAAGAGTGTTTCCAAGCCTGAAAGGTGATAATACTTTAAAAACTGAGCTAAGCTCCCTACCATGGTTATACCACTATGTGTTGAGTTTCACCAAGGGTTTTGAATTAGTTTCACACAAGGGAAGAAATCTAAGGAAATATAAGGGGTTATTTTATTCATAAACCCCCACTAAATATCAATAGTTAGAGAGCCTATAATAAACAACAGATAAGTCCTTCAAATATAATCTATAAATAGATACATAGACTACTAAAGTTATGGAAGAAAATGAGAAGGGTTTATAAATGGGTTAGAAAAACATACCAGATTATAACCACCATGTTCATTGTCTAAAAAATCAATTATTTAATTATCTAACATTAACATTTATTCAAAATCAGAAATGATAGACACATTAGTAAATGAACAACTAGTCTAGTAGAAAATAGGGAATTGTATTCATAAAAAAATTTCCTTTACTAAGAGTTCCTATCATGGTAGACATTCACAATATAAATGATGAAGGAAAATGTAGGTGAAATCCTAACTTAATTATGATAGTGTTTTAGAACCAAATTTTTTAACCTTTTATAATGGGATATTGTTTACAATTTATAGATAAGGATGGGGCTCTCCTCCAAGTAGCATGATATTCCCATCTTAGGACATGATGGCCTCCCAAAGTTTGTTACAACCGTATGATTTAAAAATAAACGAGTGTCTACCACTCCCTACATAAGATATATAAGTTCCCACCTAACTAATATGCAAAGGAACTATGGATGAAATGACTACCAATTCTTTGGACTCTAACCCCTGATGACTAGTGCAATTATTACTAGGTCAAACTCTTGGTCTAACTTGGCCAAATTCATTAGTGGCTCTTGAAAGATCACATTTGATTAGGCCACTAGTCTTTGATAAAATTGGATTTAGGGCTCTATGGATACCTTAACCTCTTAAACCTGACTAATTCTTGTATTGGATTGGGTAGAGAGTTCAAGCATCACTTGGGTTCTAGCTTTGTTGACCTTTGCCACCCACTTTCTCATGACCTAGTCAAAGTGACCTAGGTAAACTCTAAATTTATTCTTTTCTAGTAAAGTTTCATCTAGGTGGAATAACACAATGATGTTTACCTCTTTAAATTATGATGGTATTATTTCCATGCCATATACCAAGGGCTCCACTACTATTTATGTCATGCTCAACTATTCTTCACTCATAGCCCTCACGTTTCTAGTATATGTTTGATAAAGGCTCAAGTCTAAAGTGGGCATGATATTTAACTCTAGTAACATGCCCTTACATATAATCACTACTAGTTTCTTAAATTTGATATCAACTAGAGCAATTCTCTCCAAATATTCTTGGGTCCTTTAAAGATGCACTTTGTTGTCTGCCAAAGTCTTGACCACTTTTTCTAGAGCTAATAAAAGTTACAAGAGGGTGTTCATAACTTTACTAATTATCTCCATAGGGAAGGATACTTTACTTGTGCTTTTAGGGCTCAGAGCTACTCTTACATGTCCTCTATCAACTTATTTGACATATCATGTGTATCTCAGAGCATAGAGACTGCATCCTTAGCTACTTTATCTTCTCTCATAGATGTCCTCACTTTAGTGAGGGAGAAGAAGTCTTGATGAGTTTGCCAAATAATAGGGTTCCCCTCATAAATGAACTTTTGGGTGAGGATTTTCCTCATGTTCCTCATGGTGCATTTGAAGTCCCACTGCACATTGAGGTCACCCTACATAGTCATCTTAGGTACCTGCAATACCATAACTATTTTTAGGGTGTGGGAGGTGTTGGTGGGGTGACAGATATGGTTGTGACAAGTGGAGGTTGAGGTGGAGGGGGGATGGATGAAATGGGAGGGATGAAATAGGAAAGCAATGGAAGAGGAGGCATAGGGTTGAAGGGAGGAAAGATGAATTGGGAAGACCAAGAGAACATCTATGCTTGTCACTGGCTCTAGTTTAACTTAACCTATGGGGTAATGACTCAAGGGAGAGGTATTCAGTATAAAGGAGGAAATTGGTTGGTCAAATCCTAATCCTTAGGTGCTTAGGATGAGGAAAAAGGGAGGTATAGGAATGATGCAAGGGGACACAAGAGGTGGTGTAGGAGGATTAGTGGGAGAAATCAAGACATGAATAAAAGGTTGAGGATGAATTAACTTCTACTTCTTTTGGGGTCTCTTACCCAAATCATCTTTAATTATTAAAATTGAGGGAGCAAAGGTGGTATAGGTCACATGGATCAACTAAGGAACCTTATAAGAAATGAAAAGTATTGTTAAAATATCATAGGCCACTTGATTTGTGCACACTAGTACACTTATTAATAGAGTTATATCTGCATTAGCTAGGGATGAGGTACCTATGGGTATTTTGACCTATGGAGTAACTGATGGGGGCAATATCAAGATCACTACTAGGGGAATATATGAAGTAGATGGGAATGAGGAGGTGAGGAGGTTGTGCATGGTTGAGGCCAATGGCACTTGGGTGAATTATGGAGGGGGTGAAATGGGAAAAGGGGGAGGAACCACCTAAATGGATTGTTGTAGAGTTAGGAAACCATGTGGTATCATGAGAAGATTTTAGAGCATGGAAAAAATATGGAAAGGGGAATACACATGTTTTGGATACTATCACACCACAAACTTGTGTTTGGGCTTCTATTGATGTTTAAATTCTATGTTTGCACAACCTGAGGTCAATCTGCTTAGAGTGGAGATGCTTAAGGTTGAACCCTCTAGGGTTTATCTACTTGAGGATGACCTATTTGAACCATAAGAGGTGGCAGAGATGGATCTAAGGTTTGAGGGGTAGGAGTACATAGAGGAGAATCTTGAGGAGGATAAGTTGTTGATAATCCCTGTATAACGTTCCTTAAATATGGAGTGAGTTTCCTAAACATCGACACTAGGTTAGATTGATGTGGAAGAGGAAAGGATAACCTAAGTAGATGGTTTGGGCTGAGCTTGATTTCCTTTCTTAGTCTTCTTCACCTCAATTCAATAAAACACTTCCTAATCATCAACCAAGTTTAGATAGAGCCTGTCCACCTCATGGGGCTAGTGACCATAGTTTATGTTTAAGAGGGCCTAAAACTTTTCTATATGAGTCTATATGATGTCGTGCATATCCATGTATTGATGTTTAACCCTATTGAAGTAAAATGAGTCTATTCCTATTTCCATATTCTATAGAAGGGGAAAGATCTATATTCATGGTGTCTGATGGTTATTGGGAGAGATAGGTAAGCTTTTTATTAGTAGCTGATGCAATGCTTATATATGTCTTCCACCAGTGGATATGTGATTTCTCACTCATATAAGAGGGTTGTGACTTGATAAGGCAAGTAGGTGGTAGCCTTGAGATTTCCTACCACCTAGATGATTGTATCCTCTTTATAGTACCAATAAAACCCAATCAGAGAAAGAGAGTCCCTAATCTCCTTTGACAGCTAAGGCATGGGTGTCTCATTGATGGCCATGTAGACCACTAGGTAGAAAGACTCACATATATCTCAGATATGGTTTTGATAATGGTGGTTATATATCTCTTAAAAGACTACATAGACCACTTCACCTCAAAGAACCCATGCTAGAAAGGTAGATGGCTTGAATGTAAGCATTGTGCAGATCTCATATACCAAGTATCTCATAGTGTAAAATTCACCTCTTCCCCAAGCATATCCCACTACCTTGATCATATTTGAATTGATCACCCCTCTAAGGTCATGGAATTACTTACCTTGGAGGATTATGTGGATTAAGGGGATCCATATAAGGTTGACATTTAGGTAGTCAATTTCCCTAAATAATCAATTGAGTTGTATCATCCTAACATGGATTCCCTCCTTGAAAGTGTGAATGGTTTACACATTCACATCCATCTTGTTAACGCATTTGGCATCATAGTGCTTTGTCCAATCCTTCAAGATTTTATAAATCTAGTGAGAGCCAGTCCAGGTGGTTACATTATTTGAATTGTAGGTGAATGTAAACTCTAGGAGATTATAATAGGATTTAAAGGTGCCTCCAAAATTGTATGCAATTTGATGTCTAAATTCATAAAGTAGACCATGTAATGGACACCATCCTACACTTTCTTAGCCATGAGCAGTAATTTTTTGAACAAGTCAACATAAGGGAAGACCTTCAACTTGGTTACAACTTGATGTAGCTTACACTTCTCATATGCCCAAAGGGAATATTTTAACTCTACATCATCTTCATTGTCAATGCCAGAGGATTTGGGCACTAGTTTAATGGCCTTAAACATCTCATTATAGTGCTTGAAATGTGTTAAGCCATTTGGGAATGTGGTGTCTCTACATTTTGGTTTGGTTTTAGGTTTAGAAGAGGAGGTGGCCATTGTAGTTGGGATAAAATTCTACAATATCAAGTTTTGAGCAAAGGAGAGACATGGAGGGTACTAGTAGAAGTAGAAAGCAAGGAGTAGATTCTATGAAATGAGATAAATAATGGCTAATGGGTTTACCTTGGGTCACTTATAGAGGTTTGCATAGATCTCCTACATTTATGGTGTTTGGTGGCTCACTTAATGTGAATTAAAATTCATGTTGGTGGCTTTATCTTACCACTTATTTCCTAGTCTAGACATAAACTCAAAAATCATGATCACTCACCACCTACTAGATTTAAAGATCATGATATGATGCTTTAAAATATTTAATCTAGGCCTAATTTCTCATCCAATCAATGCCCTGAGTGTGGTAGTCATTTGTTCATATCATCCTTAAGGCTTATTTTGTGGTTTATACTTCATACCATGTGTCCCTTACTAATTTTTTCATGCTACAACAAGTACCACCAAGGCACAACTTAGTGTTTCATCTTTATATGCTTGGAAAAGCAAATTCTAATTAGAGGATGCATGGAATATTTTGATTAGACTTTCAACTCCATTTGTACCTTATTTTTATATCTCTTAGGTATTTTCGACTCTTCATTATAATATGCATGAAAATGTCATGTGGCATGATGTGATAAGTTAGGCTCCACTGGGATCTGACATGTCTACCATGACTAGGAGATTGATAATCCTGATAATGGCCCACATGGTAATCTTTCATTTAGTCAGGCTCTCCTAGGATCTAACATCTCTATCCGATCTGAGAGACTAAAAGTTATAATTATGTTCCACATGACACCTTCCCATTGGGTTAGGATTTCTTGGGCTTTGACATTTATAACAAATCCAGGAGACTTACAAGTCTTGATAGTGGGGTACCTTGATTGGTTGGGATCTAACAAGTTTTGACACCTCTGTCAACAATCCATGTGAAACTTTTCCATTTAACCAATCCTCCTACATTAATACACAAAAAGAGACTAAGTAAAAGGAAATAATTGTGATGAACATAAATACTAACCTAGATGCTAGATAAGCCTCATAAGGTTTCACATAGGGTTCCAAGAGCCTGACACTTTGGGACACTGATACTCTGAGAACCTTGATATGAAATCAAAATTGTAGAAAATTAAGTGCATTAAATATTATAATTAATAAAGTTCCTAGTTCATTTTTAGGATATAACCAAGACTCGACTATGTCAACTTCATAGGCCATTGGGATCTTAATAGGGATCAATTAGCCATTATAATATGGTTAGGAAAACCAGGGTAAAATATGAACTTGAGGATTCTTGAGTTTGATCACTTTCTAGTGGGATCCCTTACTTCCTCAAATAAGGGGGTTAGTTGGACACAACAAATGGTGACTTTCATGAGAAAGGTGGTGTCAAGAATTTAGAAACCAAGTTGCTAACCTTCAATCTTGCACAAAACTAAAACTTGACAACTTGTGTTTGTTATTTTGCATGAAGAAAATTTATGTATAATAGATTTTATAACTTGTGTTTATTCACCATCAACATTATTATATATAGATTTTATCTTATTTAGGACAAGTCAAAGTGTGTTGATTATTTTGGGATGCATCTTTACCACTTCCCCCTACTTTGGGGGTAATTCAATCATATTATTATTATTAACCATTTAATCAAAGCATGTAAACATTGGATCATATGGATTAATATAATCCATGGATTAATTTCACTCTTCTTCTTATCCATAATATTCTTTTTGAAGGCCCATCCATCTATCTTATTTTTTGGACATTTCATCAAGGGGGCATCATGG
Source organism: Torreya grandis (assembly GCA_037957365.1). Taxonomy (NCBI): domain Eukaryota; kingdom Viridiplantae; phylum Streptophyta; class Pinopsida; order Cupressales; family Taxaceae; genus Torreya; species Torreya grandis. The sequence goes on along the minus strand of JARHVA010000465.1, from coordinate 3,172,933 downwards.
GCATACCAAACAACATTTGGATCTTCATTGTGAACTCATTTTTCAATAAGTTGAACAAGATTCACTGAAGCATGAACAAATCATTATTAAATATTTAAAATTTATTTTTAACAAATTTAATATTATTTGAAAATATGTTACTTTGCCTTATGTCTCACAACACCTTCTCAAATAGAGGTAAAAAATATACACTTAAAATTGGACACTTCATGTCGATTCTGATAAGACCTTTATTCACTATTCATCCCCCCAATCAATTAATTATATATTCTATTAACACTTTCAACCCCACTAGATTCACTATTCTTCTAATTATGCACTAATCCTACTTAATTAGTCTAATAATCATCTAATGGAAAATTCCATGGATTTGGGTTTATATATTTTATAAATTCACAAATTACTTTACTGCCTCACTTTCATGACATCACAAATGCAAGTAAGTGGAGTGGAGTGAAGTGTGGGTAATGTGGCCTCTTACATGGTAACTTACACACATTCTTACACCTATTAGAGAACCTCTTACACACTCGTCTCTTACGTTGACTATGAAACACTCTAAGAGGACCAATCATTACACTTCTCTTCTAAAATTTAGGGATAATTTAAAGAATGGACCCCTAAAACTTACTATAAATTCCTGGTGAATCATAGAGTTTAGGTACAATTCCATTGGCAAATCTTTGGCAAAATTTCCATGTGGGTATAAATTGACTAACGATTTTTATTAACTCTTTCAAAAAACTTATAAATATATGGTGAATTAAATGTTATATTCAAATCAAGAAATAATGGAAGCTAAGCTCTGTGCTAAAAGTGCAGGAGGTTGGGCAATGGCGGGTGCTGCAACTCGCAGAAAAGCTAGGGCAGCCGTGCCCTAGCTCTGTTCGGCTTTTTTTGAAGGTTGCATAGAGAGGGCGAGGGTAGGAAGCGTGCTATGGCTGGGGTAGAGTTAGGGGTTGCGTAGGCTCCTTTTTGGTGGCGAGTTTGTGTTTAGTGGTCAAGTGCGGGGGAGCAGAGCTGCTGGCTAGCCGGGGCTATGGAGCAGATGGGACATTTAGGTCCAAAGGAAGGGAAAAGCTTCAGGGATGTGGTAGGCAAGGGGCCTCAGGGGCAGGGGGATAGAATGAAGGGAGTTGTGATTTCTAATCAGGAGGCAGAGGTGCAGGCTTTGAACTCAAGCAGTGGGACAAGAATCAGTAAGGTAAATGGTTGTCTGGAGCGTTGCACAAAAAGACCAAAATTGGTGATCCCGTTTGAATTAATATCTAAATATGTGGAGTACTACACTAATCACTCTCTGTATTGTAAATTCTTGGGGCTAAAAGTGTCCTTACCTTTCCTATAGAATTGGGCGCGTAGGACATGGGAGCCATCGGGGGAGATGGAATTGGTGCTGCTGGCAAACAATTTTTTTATGGTTACTTTTAACTGCTTGGAGGATAGAAGTCAGGTGTTCGAGGGTGGACCTTACTTCTATAACCAGGCTGGCCTTTTTATGAAACCTTGGTAGGCTGGGTTTAATCCCATGGAGGAACTTCCTAACAGAGTTCCTGTTTGGGTCCGTCTACCACGAATACCGATCGAATGCTGCCGGGAGGATGTTTTGCTCATGATAGCATCATTGATAGGAAAACCGGTGGGGGCATCTTCACAAACTCTTGGGAGAAGAATTATGACATATGCAAGGATATGTGTTGAAATTGACCTGAGTAGACCGTTACCTGATGCGGTGGAAATGTGTGCTAGATCATACTCGTGGGTACAACAATTAGACTATGAGACTTTGCCCTTTAGATGTCGTCTCTGCCACGAATATGGCCACTTGGTAAGGAGGTGTCCGAAAAATAAGCCAAAGAGGCAGCAACAATCTCCTTCCACTCTGGTGAATAAGCTAGGGGAAGAGAGTACAGGTAAGAAAATAGGAAGTGGGGGAGGCAAGGATTCAGAAGGCTTTGTGCAAGTTAAGAGTAGAGGTAGAAATAAAGGGTATAAGAGGACATTTTGGGAGAGACAGGAAGAAGACTCCTACAAAAAATTTGAAGTGCTGGAGGAACTAGGATAGCAGGAGGTGAATCCGGGCTTGGTCATTGAAGAGGTGAGAATGGAAGAGGATGAGGGAGCTGTAAAGGCAACGCTTACTTCTCCGGAGCACACAACAGAAGCAGCCTTGCCCATGCACTTGGATGGACAAGTGAGAGGAGTGGGTCATGCTGGGGAAGTGGAGGTAGGAGAGCAAGGCACAGGGGTTGTGGAGAAGGTGGTAAGGGAGGGGCGTGAAGGGGTGGAATAGTAGGGAAAAGTCCAACCCAGCCTGGGAATTCTTCAAAAAGACAACAAGAAAGGTCCTTTAGAAAGAAGTGTTAAGGTGGGAAGAAGAAAGGACATAGATAGGATGAAAATGATTGGAGAGAATTTGGTGGAATCAGGGGCTGTGAGGCCCCTGGATGCCCATTTTTTGCCACCATCTAAATGATTGTGTTATCATGGAATGTGAGGGGATTGAACAGTGCCCTCAGACAAAAGGTTGTTCATGAATTAGTGAGGAGTCAACATCCAAATTTCCTTTTTCTACAAGAGACAAAAGTGGCAGTGGAGTATATGATGGATATAACACCAAGGATATGGGGTCAAGGATCATGCCAATGCATAGGGGCACAGGGGATAGCAGGAGGATTGGCATGTTTTTGGAATCTGAGCAAGGTTAAGCCAGTGGTTTGGTTGGCATTCAAATTGACATTATCAGTGGTTGCCCTTTGTATGGATTCGAGAGAGTATGTACTTCTGATGAATGTGTACGCTCTGAATGATTTGCAAGGTAAGATTCTGGTCTATAATAATATTAAGGTGGTTTGTAATTAATTTCCTTATATGCCTTGGATTCTAGCAGGAGATTTTAATGCTATTATGGACTTAACAGAAAAAATGGGAGGAAACACAAGAATGGAGCCTTCTACATTTCTGCTTAGAGATAAGATCTCGAAACTAAATTTAGTGGACATCAAGCTGAGTAATGGTAGATTTACATGGAATAACAGAAGACCGGGGGATAGTTTCATAGCAGAACGAATTGACAGATTTTTAGCGTCTTGCTTTTGGGTGGGGGGTTGGTGGACTCTCAGGTTTGATATTTTGGATTGGAGGTGCTCGGACCATTGGCCAATCAAGCTAAACATCTCGTCCGCTTTTAGGCATAAAAAGCCGTCATTCAGATTTCAGACTATGTGGTTGCGGGATCAGAACTTGTTTGGCCTTATTTCGGATTGGTGGAGAGAAGGATGGCCAGCGAATGGGACAACAATGTTTTTGTTCACTAAGCTTCTCCAACATGTGAAATATAGGCTCCAAAGATGGAACAGGCACAGCTTTGGGAATATTTTCCAGGAAAAGAAAAGGGCACTGGAGGAATTAAATGACATTACTAGAGTGATCAAGGAGGATGGCTTAACTGATGCACTGCTGCAAGAGGAAGCAAGGGCAGATAAAAATTTGGAGGAGTGGGAATTGAGAGAGGAGATTTTTTGGAAGCAGAAAGCCAGGATAGATTGGTTGCAGGAAGGAGACAGAAATACTGCCTTCTACTTCAACACGGTTAAAGCTAGGTGCCATGGTAATGTCATAAGCTCGTTGGTCACAGAGAGAGGAGAGGTTTTGTCTTCAACCAGAGATATGTTTTGGGAGGTTGAGCAGTATTTTAGCACCCTCTTCCAGGAGGATGGACAGCAAATGGAGGGTGTGGAGGACTCGATCCTGGCTAGTATTCCTTCTTTGGTTTCTCAGGACATGAAGGATAAATTGAGGAGCCCGATAATGGAGGAGGAATTGAGGAGAGTACTTTTTCAGATGAAGAAGGGTAAAGCTCCAGGATTAGACGGATTCTCGATAGAGTTTTATCAGGAGTTTTGGGAAATTATCAAAGAGGACCTCTTAGCGGTGGTTCGGGAATCCCAGGACAACAAACAAATGCTGAGGGCATTGAACTCCACTTTCTTGGCCCTCATTCCTAAGGGGGAAGGGGCTGACTACTTAAGTCAATTTCGACCCATCTCACTATTTAATGTTATTTACAAAATCCTCTCGAAGCTGATCATCGAAAGGTTAAAGCAGTGTTTGAAGGAGCTGGTTTTGGAAGAGCAAAGCGGTTTTGTGGAAGGCAGGCAAATTTTGGATGGCATTGTGATAACTAAGAAAGCAGTACACTCGATGTACAATTCCAAAGAGAAGGCCATGTTTGTGAAGCTGGACATGTCTAAGGTGTATGATAGGGTCAGGTGGTCCTTTTTGCGGAAGGTGTTGGAGGCCTTTGGGTTTGAGAGCGGATGGATTGAGTGGGTTATGAACTGTATTACCTCAACCTCATTTTCGGTGTTGGTCAATGGTGAAAACTCTAACCTTTTTGGCACTGAGAGAGGACTGCGGCAGGGGGATCCTCTTTCCCCATATCTATTTCTTCTCATGGCAGAAGGGTTGGGGAGGAAAATCAGGGATCTCACCAGAGTTGGAGAGATCCAAGCGTGGATGTGGGGAGGTGGACTGCCGATTCTCTCCCACCTGCAGTTTGTGGATGATGTAGCGTTGATGGGAAGGGCTACCTTAAGGGAGGCCAATGCAGATGCTTGGATACCTATTTAGCAACTTCGAGGCAAGCTATCAATGAAGAGAAATCTTCAATTTACTTCTTTAATACCCCTATTGTTATTCAGAGGAGAGTGGCTGAAATTCTCAGATTCCAAATTGGCAGCCTTCCAGTTATGTATCTCAGCATCTCGATCTCCTCGGGAAGGCTATCTAAGGAGTCTTGGCTGGGGATTCTAAACAAATTTAGGGCTAAGGTTAACCACTGGACTCATAGGTGGCTATCATTTGCAGGTAGGGTCCAGCTGATCCAGGCTATGGTTCAGGCGCTTCCCCTATACAGATGTATGCTTCAGGTGGCACCGGCTAGTTTTGTTAGGGAGTTGGATATCTTGGCACGTCAGTTATTGTGGGTAGGGAACTTTTCGAGAACCAAGTGGAGCCTCATCAAATGGGATGTGGTTTGTAGTCCAAAGAGGCTTGGTGGATTGGGATTAAGACATTCCACGTTGGCAGGTACTGCGCTTGCGGCTAAGTTATATTGGAGGTGGTGCACCGAGCAAGAGCAGAGCTGGGCTAAAATTTTGTCACACAGATATTTTCCGAGGTAGTCTCTAAAAGACATTCCTAGATACACGTTGATGGGAAGGGGGTCGGTGATATGAGACACGCTGAAGAAAGGAGCAGACTTGAAAAAAAAGGGTTGTTCTGGATTTGCAAAAGTGGGTAGGAGGTGCAGTTTTGGTATGACTCATGGGATGGGTTTCCTCCCATTGTGTCATAGTACCCACATCTTCAAGTTTTGGCTTAGACTTTTTGTGAGGCTGGCTGGTGTAAAGTGAGTGACTTCAAAGTTGCTGGATAATAGAATCAGCTGTGGGAAGCGAGATGGAAAAATGTGGAGGAGTGGCCCATTAGGGGTCTAGGGGTGGATTGCGAGGAGCTAAAAGGGATTCTATCCAGCCACACCTGTTGTTCCCTTAGGGGAATAGATGAACTTGCGTGGTATCCTCACACTAAAGGTAAGTACACTATTTCAGCTAGGTATCAGGAACTTGTTGTGCAGAACTTTAGGGGGGTCAGAGAGGTTAATTGGTGGAAATGGATATGGAACAACATCACCTGGCCAAAATGCAAGTGTTTTATGTGGACTCTTACATGGAATCACTGCTTAACCTAGGATAATATCAGAAGAAGGGGATTTGCTGGACCATCCTGTTGTGTTCTGTGTGGCGGCCAGGAGGAGAATTCTGCTCATATTTTTTTTCAATGCCAGTATACTAATCGGCTGTGGCATGCATGGTGGAGTGTTTTGGGAGGAAGCTATCTTCATGTCTCTTCCTGGAGTGAATTCTGTGTGAAGATTTGGAAACCTCCCCCTGTGGCGCATTTCCTGCAAAACGTTTGGTTCGTCGGCCCCACCTTTGTGCTCTGGCAGGTATGGCTGGAATGCAATCGGCAGATTTTCAGGGAGACATGGAAGGAGGCCGACCAAGTTTGGCAGAGAGTCTTAAGTATGATTCAAGAGACTATTTGTGCCAAAGGGGAGGCGACTTTGCCATTGGGTCAAAGGGACGCGGAGCTGGCGGGTAGTTTGAATCTGAAATTCTTTTGTCACGATGATGAGTTTGGGAGGAGAAGGGGTGTAGGGAGGTAGAGAATTCAGAGAGAAGGGAGATGGATGCCCCCCAAGCGGGTTTTTTGAAAGTTAACACGAACGTCTTGTCTCGTGGTAACCCGGGTCTGGCGAGTATCAGAGGGGTTGCTAGGGACGCGGTGAGTTCGGTGATTTTCATGTTTTCAGCCCATAGGGGTATTCAGACAGTCAACCAAATGGAAGGTTTGGCCATATTATTCATGATACGGAAAGCATATGAGCTGGGATGGCGAAATGTGGTTTGTGAGGCCGATTCACTTATCATGATTAATATGATCCGAGATGGTACGACGTCAGGAGTTAGCTGGCAACTTTCCTTGATTGTTCAACAGATTTGGCAGGTTAGTAGGCTTATGGATTCTATGATTTTTTATCATATTCTAAGAGAATGGAATAGAACTGCTGACTGTTTGGCGAAGCAGGCTTCAGAGAGAACTGAGGAGTGGCTGGTCGCTGAGGAGGCTTCGCTACCAGTAGAAATCAAGGATAATATGGTGAGAATTCTTCTCGAAGACAGGAATGGTATAGACGAGTGAGGTTGGATGTTGGCTTGTTGTGGTTGTTTTTGGTTGTCTTGGATGTTTGCTATTTCTTGCTTTGTACTTTGGTCTTCTGAGTTTTAATAAAGTTTTTACCCCTGGTGTTTTATTATAAAAAAAATCAAGAAATAATGGCAAGAAATCCATAGTTAAACCCCTTTCCCTAAACACATTCAAGGGGAAAATATGCTTGAGGTGGAATAACAATTATGATCAATGGATACCCTAAAATTTTTCAAAAAAACTATTTTTATTTGCCTTGTGAAATTAGGTGTATTCCATCCATTTTAAACACTTACCAAAATGAATAAATACAAGCAAGGAGGACATGAGAGACAACATGAATAAGAACTGATACAGACTCATCCCAAACCTAAATCCTAAATAGGTATGTGTGACTTTGGAAAAAAAAGTCATTGCCACATCAATGCCCAAACACACATTCACAAGATTTTTGAGGTCTTTTTGATATTGTTATTAAACAAATAATCCCAAAACAAACACAAATATCTTATTGATATAATTAATAAATAAATAATCCTACATGATAGCCAAATTATGTCTAATATTAAAGGTTTTGATATAATATAAAAAAGGGTTTTCACACTACAAGCAAAGATCTGATGAAAAAAATAACATGGTAATAGTTTAAATCCCTTGAAAGATAGGTAGAATTCATAAAAAGTGTGAAAACATTTACAAATATGTGCAACTTGTATTTTTAAGTTGGATTATACTTCATTATTGGTTGCTTAGATTCCTCCTTAGCCTCTTCTTGTAACTGCCACTCACTTCACAATTCCCATGACCACAAAGGAATAAAACTTATATAGAGACTAAATTATATGAATTTAGGCCTTAGGGTTTCATGGTTCTAGCATTTTAATAAATTTGAATCACTTATGTATATTTATTATAGAAGAGGTAATTTATGTTAATTAAAAAACCAATGGAAAAATAGGTTAGAGGATGAGAAGTCTAAAGTCGAGATCTTATTTGCGGTTCCTTCTTTTTAACAATTAAATTTATCCTTTTTAATGATTAAATTTGTCTTTATTTTTAAGTACTAAATTTTATATCCATATGACTTAGTATAAATTGAGTACACACCTTTTTAAGTCTCTCAAAATACCAACCAGATACTATAATAAACATAACATAACAAAAATTGTGATAAAAAATCAGTGTATAGAGTATAAACTAACTACGGGGCCATATAAAAAGATAATTGTGAAAAGCAAGGATGACATAACTGAAAAATATATTCAACACATTTTCATAGTTTTAAAATCATTAACTATATAATAAGGTCTACCAAAATGTCTTAACTATATCCATAATTAATAATGGCCTTTCAAATATATTTTTATTTCAATCAACAAACCATGCCAACTATAATATAATTATTACCTTAAACATTTTTAAAAAATAGTATGAAAACCTCTCTTTATTTTATATGGTTGGTTATTTTTTAAAAACATGAGCCTCACAGTTGATTCATATATATATTATTTATTAGGGTTGTATACAACAACTATGAAGGCTACCAAAGCAAGTCAACAAGTCTTCCAGCTAGTGGATCATATTTTAGCCTTACCAAAATCATTAAATAACTGTATGTAACATGATTAAGATTCAAGATGAGCCTGAGAAAGAGGTTGAAATCAATAATGTTTTTATTTGTCCTTCATGTCCTAAAAATATGGTTCTCCATGACTCTTTTTGTGCACTACATATGGTAAGATCATGTGTATCACTTAGTGTTAGGATAAATTGAAACCTAGATCTATCCCCAAATTGCATACAAGAGAAACTATGAAATGAATTAATCAAACATTATAAAAATAAACATAAACATGCACATAATAGGAGACGCCAAATTTAATGTGGTTTGCCCAAGATGGGCTACATCCACCAAACTTGTCCAGTATATTATTTCTAGCAATACAAGGGAGAAACAAAATCCTGTATCAAACCCTATTACAACTCTCTACCTTTTTTTCCTCCTCTCTGTGCACAATATTTCATTATTTTTTTTCAATCGTCTAATGAGCCATATATCAATACATTTTAGGGTAAAAAATACCTAAACATAACCTGTACCATCAAATCTAGAAACCTTTAATCAATGGCCCGTATTGACTACAAAATTATAATTTAACAATGCAATTTTAATAAAAAATTACTCTGGGGTACATGGCCCTTGGCTAAAAGGGGGTTCCCCCCTTGAAACCCCCCGTACCATTAGGGATTAAAATAATGGGATCCAAACCTGACTGAAATAACATCAAAATTTCAACCTCTGATCCTTGAAGATAATCAAGATCCACACCTAACAATCTTCCACTTGGAGATTGATTGCAGTAACTCCACTGCTACTGCATTCACTATACTACTTGGACTTGGATAAGTTCATTAATTTAATTATCATCCATGAAGACCAACTGAAGCTAAACAAATCTTTAACTTCTCTCTTATAACTACCTTGGTCATCATATCTGTAGGATTTTCACTGGTATGTATCTTCTCTAATTTTAGTTGCTTTTCCTCTATCACTGATCGAATGAAATGATACCACAACTGAATGTGTTTTGTCCTAAAGTGAAAAGTTGAGATTTTTGCTAGATGGATTGCACTCTAACTTTTAACCTCTAATTTTGGAAGACAATTAGGATCCACACCTAACACTTAGTATAAATTGAGTACATACCTTTGCAAGTATCTCAAAATACCAACCAAATAATATAATAAATTGAGTATAGCAAAAATTGTGACAAAAAATCAAAGTATAGAGTGTAAACTGACTATGGGGCCATAGGGAAAGACAACATGAAAAACAAGGATGACATAACTAAAAAAATATTTAAAACATTTTTAGAGTTTTAAAATTATAAACTATATAATAAGGTATGTCAAAATGTATTCACCATATCCATATTGGCCTTTCAAATTATACATTGAGCATATTGGCCTTTTCCACCATAGGCATCTATATTATTAAAAAGGCTGAAAATTATTATTACTGCATGGCACCTTGCTTCTAAAATTACATAGTCTAATGCCTATAAAGATCATGTAAGGAATTATAAACTGTTGTATGTCTTAAATATCTAGAGATATGTTCTACATAGAGGATGTACTGCTTTGAAACAGTCAAAATATGAAGGTAAACTATTTTCTCCCTAGAAATAATCCATTATCTTAATAGTCATCTAACATTAATAAATGATATCTGTTCAATTGAACTATATGATGTTCCTAAAGATCATTAATATTAATATATAAGAAGGGAACTGCAGGAGCTAGAAAATAAGTGTCTATCTATTAAAGATATTTTTTTCTTCCATTAAAGAGAGGATAAATTCATAAACTTGTTATCAAACAAGAAAATTAAAATCTTTCACTTGAATCCATATTAAAGTTGATGAATAGTCCTAATTATTGTTAAAAATTAAAAGATTTATAGTGTAAAACAACTAATTTCATAACTCAAAAACCTAACAACAAATACATTGATATGTCTCACCTAATTAAGAAATCTATGAAAGTAATATTAAATAAATATCTTTGTTGTATAATGAAAATACTCAAAACATATATATTCAATATGTCTCATTATTGATAGAGGTCTTCAAAAATATTTGCCAAGTTAGCATACAAAGAAAATATCCAACAAGGGGGAAAATAGACCTCATTTCAAAATATTAATTCCTTTATATAACATGGATAATAATATGCAAAGAAACCATATTGTGGTATGTGGTTCAAGTGTTATGATCAAGCACTTTCTACATAAATAGCTGTGGTTTAAATCTAGACAAGTATGATCTACAACTAGGATGGAGTGTAAGACTCCAACCTTGATAACCCAAGCTAATTATAGATTTACCTCTTATCTATGTTTAAAATTTGAGATGAACATTTAAATAATAATAGATACCTCGATCAGATCTATCTAGGTGCATTATTTCATTTAAATCTCAAACAATCTATCCCCCTATATACACACACATATCTCAACTCACAATAGCTTCAACATTTATCAAAATGATAAAAAAACAAAAGTAATACTTCCAGCAACTCCACATACAAAGTTATTAAGAATACATTACCTTATTTGTTATTCCACTTGAATCTTGAATGAAAAGAATGCCAACTCAATTGATAATTAGACCTCTATATGGATATTTCAAGACCTTTAAGGCATGAAAGCTTAGTAATTTAGTCTTATCCTTTCATTACACAACTCATCAATGCAACCTTGCCTCTTTAGCATATGGAGGGAGTTGTAAATGGTGGCATGACTTGGTGATTGAATCAACAATCAAAGTATGTATGTATAGATGTACCAGCACCTTCAATATGTTGATGCTAATTCACTAAAAAAATTAGGCAATATCTCAACCTCAATCCCTGTAGCTTTAATTATGCATGCACCGCATTTAATGGTAGAAATAAAATAAACATTAGGTTTGATAATTAATTATTATTAATTTTTTTAGTTATTAAAATTATATAGAAGGAAGAGCATGCTTTTTCTAATTAGTTTTATACATGGTGTCAAAAATATTCAAAACATTTCCATAGTTATAAAAATATAAACTATATAATATGGTTTGCCAAAATTTAACCATATCCATAATCAATAATGGCATTTTAAATATTTTTTATTTTAATTAACAAACCATGCCAACCAAAATATAATTATTACCTTAAACTTATTGTGTCCTAGGTGGTCCTTATCATACACACACACACACACACACACACACACACACACACACACACACACACACACACACACACACACACACACACACACACACACACACACACACACACACACACACACACACACACACACACATACATATTAACTATTCTAGATAACCAATACATGTCTCATATAATTTCTTGGTGAATTAAAACCATACATGTATAGTAACTATGGTGAATCTGTGTCCCAAACTAAGATCAAGTATAATTTATAAGGTGATTTGAAAGACATATATAATAAATTATATAAAATTGAGGCTATTTGACCTATGTATATTTTCACATAATTAGTCATTTCCAAAATTAAAAAACCCTACTTATGGCCTTTTGGCTATAAATAGCCTTTAAAATTTTCCCTATTAAAATTCCTTCCACAGTCCCAAAAGGTCTCAAATGGATTTTCTTACACACTCCATGTGTGGATTCATGAGTTTTAGGACTCCCTCTCCATCATTGATTTTGATCTCAGATTAATGGTTCACATTAAAACCTAAATTCTATAAATGCAAGGGCCTTTGGCTATTATAGAAAAGCTCTTTTAAACTAAACTTACTATGCCAAAATTAAATTAGAGTTTCACCATTCTCATGCCAATTTCCAATCCAAAACAAGAGTAGACAAGGGGAAATGTTTCCCACATGTGGAATGAACATTGCTAGGGATATCTAGTCTACAAAATAAGCACATAACTCTTTAGAATCACAATAAAATGAGTCTCTAAGGAAGGTATAACATGTTTGTTTAATTTCCACTTGATTCATCTCTTGTTTAACCTTGCTCAATCTTAGTGGATAGGCTTAGAATTTTATGTTCTTCAAGTTTTTTTGATTTCATGTCTTAACAATGATCTAACCTTAATTGGATTCCTATTCTACAACTAGGATAAAGGAAATAGATTTATAATGTGGTGTGTAAACACACCTTATGTTTTCTTGAGCCTTATTTGAATTTATTATATGTGTATTTTATAAAAACAAGAGCACATTATAGTTTTATTAGTGTATGGAATCTGAAAATATAAATAATAAAAAATGATTGAAATAAAAGAATTAAGGAAGGAGTACACATGTGTGTCTATGAAATAAAGTTTCCCCTTGATAACTTCCTTTTGTGAATATGATGATGTTTCCAGCTAAAGTGTTGGAGATATGTTCACAAATGAATCTTGGATATGTGAAGAGGAGAATTGAAAGGTAATCATACCCCCACTCTGGTGCAAGGGTGAGTTGTGCCCAAGTCCATTGAGAGCATTGAATTTTAATAGCACAACTCAAATAACCTAGCCAATCTCGACAATCTCACCCATGTCATATGGTACAACCATATCAACCTGAAAAATGGGAGTGGTGTCAATTCCATAAATGACATTGAATATCGATCACACTACCCAAAAAGAGATCCAACTACTGTAGATAAATAAAATCTCAAAGGTGAAAATTGGTAAGGTTAGTGTAAGAATATAATATAAATTTGAATACATATCTATAATTTTGTGCCTTTGCATGGACTATACACCTTTAATGTGTCTAAAGTTGAAGTATATGTCAAAATGTAAACTCTAATATATAAAATGTGAATAATATCTACCAAAAATCTGAAAAAAATTGTCCCAAATATGTGAAACTTGGTGGTAAATGCATAAGATTCTAACCCAAATGTATATCTAAATCATGTAAACTATATCAAATTTTGCCAATTCTACCAACTATGTGTATATAGACTCATGTCTCTATGACATACCCCCACTAATATATACCTCATTTTTAGGTGAGAGGAATGTTATCTAAAAATCACCTTATTTCAAAAAAATAAGAAAACCATGATATATTTGTATCAATCATGTAGTACCAAATCACATAGTGGTATCATGACTAAGTAGATATATAAATTAACCTTGAAATATCAAAAGTAACAATCCTAAAATGAATCATATACATCATGGCAACGTCTACAAGAAAAAATCTTAGCAAACAATTAAGCACACACATAATAGCATTCATTGCCATGAAAAAGGTGTATCAGGAAACCAAAAACATGGAACATGTTCAAGTGCTTAACACTCAAAGGGGATGAAGTGTCAAATTTCACTCACCAAATAAATAATTAACATGCAAGGCATGGGGGCCAATAAATAAGGAACATGTTTAAATTTTCCATAGTCCAAACAAGATAGGAAGAAATAAATACACTCAAGTAAACAATATGATAAGATGAATAAGTGAAATATAAGCAACTAACATAACATATCATAATAGTTCCTGCATACATGTTTTAGAAAAATGTCTTGTAATATAGCATATCAAATACACTATGTAAAATGTAAACATGAGTATATGTATGTATAAGCATTAGTATATAATCTCAACATGATAATGTAAAAATGATCATAAAATAATAGATCCTATATCAATCATGATCAATAAAATAAAGATTCTCCCAACATAGTATGTCACTCAGGAATAGGAAAGGTCCTCATATCCACATGCTCATGTATCATGGATCTAATATATTTTAGTATCACACTTAAGTACCTATGAAACATATGTGAGTAAATAAATGATATTTTATATAATAACATAAATTAAACAACATATGCAAAAACTATTAAACATGTGAAATGCTATTTTTTAAACTTTATTTTAATGTTTTTATATTTTCTTGAATATTTGATTTTTTTGAATGTTTATGAATATTTTAGGAAGATAAAGGATATTTTATGATCCCATCTAAGGGATGTTCATAGGGTGATCTATGCATAGGATGGGGTATAATATATTGTCCATACTGCCAAGGATCATGTGAATATGCCAAATCTCAATATGTAGAATATGCAATATTTTGTGTATGCCTCATAAGACTCTGTGGTCATGAAGTACAAGTTATATTGGTTCATGAAACCCATTGTTTTGTGATTTATAACCTCCTAGGCATATATTTGGGTTGTTTCACCCTCTCTAATTCATGTTGATTTTATCTCAACAATTGGTGAGGCCATGTAAGTGTAAATGAGGGTATATATGTTTAAATCTCAATGTATGTGTTAAACTAGCATTATACACTTGATAAATATCACTCAAGGTTATACCCTTCAGTTTTGACCTTATTTATAGTCAAAAGTATCACATTAACCACCTCGCTAGGCTTAAATGCTTATCTCTTAGTCCAACATTGATATTATGATTATATAGATCACCTGTAGATCACATAATGCCTAAAATTTGATATATATCCTTCACTATCAATTACAGAGTCTCAAAAACTTTCATTCTTCCTAGATAGTTGCATTCAAACTAGGACAATAACATCGATGATACTATCCTTATTCCAACACGTGTCCTTATCCCCTAAACACTCAAATTTGTAAATCTTTCAACATGCACAGATCAACCTAATAAGTTTATTAACCCTTCCTTTAAGAAAATTTCCAAAGAGTTAGTATAAATACAAGTCAAATCTAATTCATTAGACATCTAACACTTCTGAAGCTTAGAAATACCACAGAAAAATTAAAGTGAAAAACTAAGCTATTCTTCCCTATTCTTTCCTAATTTAATATCAATCATAGGAGCAACCATACTATAGGTTTGAAGCATTCAGAAAGAAACCCATGAGCCATATTTTTCAAGTTACAAGCTAGATCATTACATACATTCACATATAACATTATACATCATTGTTCACACACACATATAAACACATATAGGAGAACTACATATGTCTAAGGTCTTATTCAAATTAGTGGTTATGTAGGCAATGTGAATTGATAAAGAGGTCTTTGACATTTTTTTGACACTGTGAGACCACTAACCCATTCTTGGCAAGGTGACCCAACCTAAGGTGGAGAGCTAAGGTTTTGAGCTATTAATAGTCACATAAAACATATGTGTATAATACAAATATATCAAAAAAAATGTCAAAAAAACCCAAAAAGACCCAAGTGGTTGATTATCAATACAATAAACATTATGTACAGGAAAAATATGATGAAATATGAAAAGTAACATTGATGCAAATGTGCATAGGTTGACAAAAGTCTCTAGGTAGCCATAAATAATATATATAGAATATGATGAATGTTTATTGAGAATAAAACAACTTGTTTCCACACCTATATGTCTAAGATCTACCTAAACATCATTTCATAAGATAAATATTATCTCTTCTTTGTTATTACATAATAAAAATCTAGTTTGGCATTATACTTTTTATATTGAGCAGTTTCCATTATTCAACATTATAATTAAATGTTATAAAATGAATTTTTTAATTGGAATTAGATTAGATTAGATTATTCACCCTTGAGTATTCTACTCACTAAAAACCTAACCTCATAAAAGTGTTAAAAATTTGGTGAACTTGACGTCTGAGTCTCCCTATCCAATCATAGTGTGCCCTAGGGTTTTTCTAACTTTGTTAATGATTTATCAATTATTAATTAAAAAAAAAATATTGCTTTCAAGGTTCAAAAGAATAAATTATGTTTAAAAAAATGTATACATATTATAATATTTTTTTTCTCAATTACATCATGTTGGTCATTGATTGTTGTATTTCATACATGATTACATTAATCACAACTGCTTAAATGGAATCAACAAATTGGTACAGATAAAGAGAATGAGGTATACCAAGATAAAAATATAATTACTCTTTGTAATTATTATTGTAATATAATTGAGCCCTTATGTAGATTTATTAGGCACCAACATGCATGTTTTAAGCCTTTAATCCCACCTACATCCTATTTAAATGCCACCTACCATCCTTCTCCCATTATTCATCCATGGCTTATATTGGATTTTGTAGTCCATGTTCTCACTACACAAAAAGGATAAGGTGCTCAACCTGTTCAACAGCCTCTTACCATACAAAAATTTATTATTAAGTAAGGGTAATTTAAGTGTCTATTTATAGCCATTTGGCTATAAGTCAGTTTTTTCCATTTTGAAAATGGCTAATTGTGTGAAAATATTCATTGAATGAATAGTCCAAATTTTATATAATTTATTATATTTGTGATACTAAGCACCTTATAAAATATACTCTAACCTATTTTCAACATTATATCACCATAAATACTATATATATGTGGGTCTAATTCACCCTACAATTATAGGAGACATGTATTTTTTTTATATAATTGCCATTTATAGGAGTATGCATATACACACTCACACACATATATGTATATACATATATACATATGTATGTATGTATGTATTTATGTGTGTGTGTGTATAATAAATAATTTTAACCTATTTTTCCTTGACACATTTCACGTTAGACATTTTGGGTTGTAGAGTAAATATTTGTTATGAAGAAGCATTGTGTTAGTGTTTGATAGATTTGGACATCAAAGTGGTTAATATAATCAGGGTGGTTATAATCAACCTCAAGGTGGAATTTTTAATTAAAAATAAGATGTGTGTGTGTGTGCGCGCGTGCGCATATACAAATGTATATATGTACACATACATATTTATATGTATTATGTATGTATGTAAAATGACTTTTCAATTATTTTTCCTTGACATGTTTCATGTTGGACATTTGGGGTTGTAAAGTCATAATTTATTTTGAAGAAGCATTGTGTTAGTGTTTGATTGTATAAACTTTGAGGTTTGAGTTTAAAAATATCTATTATAGTATGGTTGTATGATTTGTGATGCAATTATATTATATATTATTTATATGATGACATGATTATATGAATGAAAAGATGGATTTTTTATATGTTCTAAATGCTATTATGTTAATCTCAATGTACATGGATGATATGTTTTACCTTTTTTTAATGTAAGATGATACATGTCTCTATATTCATGATTGATTCTCTTAAAGGGTGTCTCAATATTTCTTATTTCACCTCAAATGAATGTTTGGTCATGGTTTATCCATAATTACTATGCATTTATAGGTCCCTATCGCCCTAAAATTATAGGGAACATGTATTATTTATTTTCAATGACCACTTATAATGGCATATATATATATATATATATATATATATATATATATATATATATATATATATATATATCTAACTTAAATTCATGGATAAATAAGGAAACATCAAATATAATACATATTTAATATAATATAATAAAAATGTGGATGTACATATTTATCCTCCACAAAGATCAAGATAAATGTTCACAGGTTGTTGAAAATCATATCATTTTAAGACAATCCCATCCCCTTAAGATGGTAGCCATCTTAGGATCATCTCTCTTTGATTTCATTTATTATTTTTCTTGACACTTACTAGCAACATTATGCATATTTTAAATCATGGTCAAATTCATCAAAGGTTAAATAAAAACATGATCCTTTAAAGTTTATGATGACTTAGATACTTCATGAGAGTCAACTTCATATCATTGTGGGGCATCGATAAATTACATTGATTGAATGATAGAGATCCCATGATTAGAGGGTTGTGGATTTTATCAATTTATGTACATTGGATTTCCAAGAAGCAACCACACTTATTTCTTAGAGGCATTGTGGGAAAAGCATGTAGAAGGCTCACCTTGTTCAACATCAACGAAATCCCCATTTCCATTATACTTTGAAGGATATCCATAACATATTCCTCAAAAATACTTTTACATTTGCTTATATAGAAAAAATATCAATATGATATTTAAAATATTAATTAAATATGCAACCATCATTATCTTTCTTTAAATTCATGTAAAATAATACTATATTTTATATATAAGAGAGGGTGCACAATATTTGTCATACCTATTCCCTTGCACCATTAGGTACTATCACCAATTTTTTTTTTTTTTTTGAGTCATAATTTATTCATATTTGTTGTAAGTCATCTTAAGATAACTTATATGAGTAGTCATCATCATCTTTAATGTAAAAAAAAATCTAATATATTTTGTGTTAAGTAGGTTTCTTTACCTTATAATTATTACCAATAAAAAATTAGAAAAAATATCATTACAAGATATGATAATTGCTTATGGAAGATGATTTAAGACGCCCGAGTAAAGTCATACAAAAATAAATAATCTAAATTTTTAATATTTATAATTATGAAATATTTTTCAAATTATTTAGTTATATTTTACAATGCAAATACTTTTAAAAATATAAATACAAATATTCTTTTTAATAATTGTAAATACAATTAACAAAGTAAATGTGCCATTGGATTAATGAAAAATAAAAGAATAAAACTTTAATTATGTCAATACACATAACATATAATGGAAGTCGAGGGTGATGGTTGATTATAATGCTAATGAGATTTTAATAGTTAATGTCTAACCTAAAATATGACATCTATTTTACCATTATATGATAAAACTTTCTTATTTCTTAGATAATCAATCAAATAATCATAATATATTGAGTATATGATGGAGTTTTTAAAAATATATACATATATATATATATACATACATATATATATATATATATATATATATATATATATATATATAAAATTAAAATATTTGAGATTTTTTAATAGTTTTGTCTTCAATGAAGGTAAACATTACTGGAGAGGGTCATCTACTAATAACTATACATTGTTGGAAGGTTCATATTACATGCTCGATTATTTTTTTAAAAAAATATGAGGCTTATCTATTTTTAATTGTATTCTTTTAAAAATAATTGAATTTGACGGCCCCTAGAGGAGGGAAATTTGAATTGAGAAAAATAATGGAATTTTAAATTGAGTGAGAGGAGGGAAATTTGAAATCAAGATGTCGTTGGTTTGGATGGAAAGTAGATAGTTGGCATTGGTTTGCAAAAATCATGTGGCATTAAAATGTGATCACATATATAATGGGTGTTGAGAAGTCACTTTTTTGAAACATATGTATTTTTGTGGAGGTAGAGGCACCCAGTCCATCAACGCTTCTATGGTTATGCTTCCATCTCTTGTATATTCCTACAATGATCATTTGTTTATGTTTTATCCTATTTTAGATCTATTTTTTTCATGTGTTTTTAATAAGCTATTCATTCAATATGTTTGCTCATTTGTTCTATCCACTATGTATATCATTATACACAAACATTATTTTCACTATCTCCCCTGAAAACTAATAGAAAAATCAGGATATGTAATACTTATTCTTTATTATGTACAAATAATGCATTGTCAGGCACATGCCTAACAAATAAAAAGGGGAAACAATTCTATAATTTTTTTACTATACCAAACAAAAATACATTTGAAAAAGGTAGATTTATGTAGTTTACCATACTTTGTAATATGCATTTAATTTAATTGTATGTGTTTTTATTTCTTCAAAATTGAATGCTTCTAAGTGACAAAAATTAGGTTTTTGATTATGAATATTTAGGTCCTCTGATTTATGAATATACAGGAATGAGGGTTATTAATATCATCTAAGGATTGTCATCTAAAAGGATGGAATTCGGTTTGTTATTTTATCTTCTCCACAAGGATTTATGGTAGTTGAGTTTACACTAATGGGAGTCATTAGTTGATAGTGTATATTATAATGTCGCCTTCTTCCCAGTGAGACAATTATAGAAAACCATTAGCCTAGTTCATTCCCATAGGCTACATCAAGTGATATAAGGGAATTTTTGTAGCAAATTTACTATTCATAGGTACTACTCATGTGTATTATTCATGTGTACTATTCACTATCACTATTCATGGTGATATGACATGTGATATAATAGATGAGGTGGTTGTGGATGATGTGGCATGACCCATGGGGGATCTCACATATGCTAAACTTGATGTGAGAGAAAGTAGGATGAAAATCTAGGATGGAATCTTATTTGGGCATGTGAAGTATTTTTGAATAGGTCAAAAGGTGTTGGGTGAGCACATGGGATAGTGGGACGTCAAGTCACTATCCCTGATTGAAATGGGGGATAAATTGGAAAAGAGATTCCCACTCTTTTTAGAGGCACAAGGAGGAAAGTCAGGAAGCATCATTAATATGCCATCCACTTTTGACCCTTGCAAATGGGTCAAGCATGCCTACTTTGATCCATTTAGGCCCACATAGATATGGGGTGAAATTATTTCTCTCTCCTCATTAATTTATATTCTCTCCCTCTCATTCATAAATATTCTATAGATGTTTTCCCTCCATTTTGGTTGTGAATGTTGAATATGATAATCCCCTACCCTCATTTGTGAAGATCAAACTTGGTTCAACTTATTCCTCTCCTAAGGTTGAAAACCCTTGGAGTGAATAAATCTTTGAGTATGAAAACCCTCTAAGGTTTGCTAGTTTCAATTGTGAAATATCCTCCCTGGATGGCTTATGGTGGTTTCATCAAAAACTACATTTGGAGCTTCATTGGAGTTTGTAAGAAATATTGTAATTCACTATTTTAGTTTATATATTGTTCAATACTACAAATGTAATATTTTAGTGAATAAATATCATAGTTGGGTGTTCTAAAATTTTGCATATTGCAATTATATGGTTTGCATCATTTTGTAAGTTATTTCAAAAAATACAAAAAAATGTACTAATTATCATTAGAGGGATATTCTTTATATGAGGAAAATTTCTTATGAAATGGTTTTGGTTACCATTTTTTAAAGTAAAAAAATAGTTCTTAATGAGTAAGAATTTTAGGTTTGTCAAACTACTATGTTCATGTATAGGGTAAGGGCTTTGGATTAGGACATTAGGTGAGATATATTTTTTGGATCAAAAATGAGTTTTGATTTGAGCATAATATTAGTACTCCTCATTTTAAAAAAAGATGAGAGGTTCAAAAATATGACCCACATGAAAGTATTTTATATTTAATTCTACAAAAATTGATGTTTGCATGACTATGGCTATATTATTACCATAGTATAATTTATTGCTTTATAAACTTTCACATGCATATTATAACATCTAAATAATACCCTTTCCATTATGACTGATGTATTTTCATAAAATATCTAACAAAATTTTATTTTTTATGACTATAGGTCTGAAAAAATTAAAGATATTGGCTTTTCATGATTTATCAACTATACCTGAAAAGCTAAACTAACTCACTTGGACACCTATGATTATATTTAGTGAAGGAGACATATCATCGTGGGTAGTAAAAAATCTCAATAAAATAATCTCATGTTGTTTTTGTTACTATATTAGTGGTGTCAAAATCATATTTCGTATGTAAGCATAATTTTGGTATTTATAGAGTTATAACCATAAGTATTATTTGTATATAAAGAATGTCTTATACACCTATTATAGTCTATCATTATTTACATAGATATATACAAAAAGGTGTTGATGGAACCTCTATTATATGCCATTTAAATTTGGGGATTTTACTTTCAAATTCGTGAGGGGGAGGTTGGTAGATTGGGTATGAGATCTGTATGCAAACTAACAAGGGATACCTTTGTTGATGGTGGAACTATAATAATATCTTAACTAAATTTTTCAAAAAAATTATAGGGTCTAAATATTTCTATGTGGTTGTTATGAAGGCGTAAAGTGTAAGGGTACAAACTCTTCTCTTAGATTCCATTCATAATAAAGACTATTTTATTTTATAAACAAATTATAAAATGTTTTAAATCATGTCATGGAACCACTTATATATGAAAAAGAGGAGTTACTACCACTCCATGATAGGTGTAAATTTGATGTCCATATTTAAATTTTTTAATTATAAAATACAATCAATTTTTTTAGATAAATGTTTTAGATGAAAGATAAAATTTTAGGCAAATCGTCAAGAATTATTATTATTGTTATTATATATATATATATATATATATATATATATATATATATATATATATATATATATATATATATATATTCCTTCTTCTTACCTTGATTTCATAGGCCCATCTTCACCTTTATTGAGAGAGGGAGATGAAAATCTCAATTAATTCATTAGAACATTGATTTAATATGTGGATTACTTTAACATCTCCTCACACAATTATGTAGTTTCACAAAAAATCATAGTTCATTTATTGCATTTTATTATTTTCATTTGTTTATCTCAGGTTTGTGAAATAATGTGATCCAATATGGAATGTTATTTTGTATCAAATTCAAATGACCTTGCCTTAATGGTTTCTTGAGCCATAATTCTATTATTTAATTATATCTTTCTCTTCTTGAAATTCAAGTTTAAATCAACTCAAGATAAAATTCATATCTGAAAATTGTATTTTTCTATTTGATCTAGATGAGATTATGTTTTGCATATAGAATCATAAATTGTATTTGAGTCCATTATTGCATTTATGAAATTATAAATAAATATTATCATGGTTTTTTTTTATAGAAGTGGTGGGATTAAAAAAATTTGGTAATAGTTATTGGAGATAATAAGGGAATAGGGTTTGAGATCATTTTCTAGGTGGTGTATAAGGGAATCATTGTTGTGCTTACCTATCACAATGATAAATAAGTATTGTGTGTTGTGTAAGAATTGATAGGACACCATAATATTAATTTTCACACATCAAATGTACACAAATTTTGATAGTGTCTACGATGTGGATAAAATGGGTGAAAAAAAATTCTATGAATGATATTTTCTAGTAAATATTTGTATTATGTTAGTCTTTATTTTTATTGGTTAAGTCCTATTTTGGGTTTAGAGAGTATTGTGAAACAGGAATCCAATAAGGGAGATTACTATTGTGTTAGGCAAGGAAATAATATCCAAATAAACACACTAATTAAACTACACCTCTAGCCTATATACTAGGAAGAGATTAGTAACATGAAAACACAATAAAAACATAAAAATAATTGCTCTTTTACCTTCCTTGGAGATTCTAAATGGCTTGTTGAAGTGGCTTGCTCAGTTTGTGCATCAAGAAGTCTTTGATAATGAAACTTTATTGGATCCTTATATCCTTGGCACCTTGGTTTGGATTGATTTGGATTAAGATTTTGGCATGGTAACATTATTTTCATGAGGCTTATGGCATAAATACTTCATAATAACTCTATAATATCCAAACTTAGAAATGAAGAGGTATGTCCTTGTATTTATAGCAAATGGATTTAACTCTCACCCAAGTGTAGTTAAGGTTGAGTTAAGGCTTGAAATGGGTTCATACCTAACCTAGGTGAGTCAAATATAACTCTAATTGAGTTAGGACCATATGGGGAGACATAGGTCAAAATTATTGTCTTTCACCCTCTTCTGATATTTTATAAGTAGATTGGCAACTCATGGAATATATTATTGATTGAATTTATGAGTTTATAAAAATAGAAATTAATTAATTCTCTATAATCCACTTAACCATTTGTCATGAGAGTTGAGTATAAATGTAATTAATGAAGTTAGAAATTAAAAAATTCCAAAAGCTATGGATTTTAGATATTTATGTGATGTCATAATGATGTCATCAAATCTAGATTTATGAATTTATAAAAATAGAAATTCATTAATTAGCTATGGAATTTTCAACTATGCATTTAATTGGGTTTAATCAATTAAGCAATTTTGATCAAGTTAATTACATTTTCTAAATTCAAGTAAGGTTATCCTTCACCCTTGGTCAAGAATGTCAATTTGCTAGGTTACAATTTGAGTGGGGATGAATCTATGATAGGTTATTATTATATATGATAGGATACCCTAATTAGGGATGTCTCAATGTGATTATGAGCCTTGATGAATGATGCACAAGTAAATTTGAGATGCTCAATGACTCCTAAGCTTAATTTACAAAGGCTGGTAGAAATCAATCTGAAGATTGATCAAAGACCAGTTTTGGCCAAAGTTATGTGTTTACAGTTTGCACCTATTTGGGAAGGAGATGTAATCTATAGTCATGGTAACATCTTCTAAAATAATGAAACCTACCAAAAAGAAGATAATTATTTAAGAAAAATCTCCAAATAGTGTTTAGGAAGCCTATAATGATGTCCCCTTGAGGGAGTCGCTGACACATACATTTGATGAACAGTCCCTAAAAAAAAAGCAAGAAAAAGGATGAAATTATCCCATGGGTGAGATTAATCCATATGATAAAATGCTTGCATGCATTGATTTAAAAAGTAATGATTTTCTCCAAGGTGGTTATAATAAATAATAAATGTGGAGACACTAATTTTATCAAAGGTGACTATAATCAATGGTAACAACATATGCCCCATTTAGGGCACACAAGTTAAAATAATGATTTACCCATATGCAATTATAATCATTAAGATAACTAGGGTTAAAAATGATTTTTTATTGTTCCCCAGTAGGGCAGATTGGCAAACATAACTCAATGATATAACATGTTTCACATATTAAAAATGAGCAAGCACAAACATAGATATGATGATTTAATGATCGAAGAAGCCACAAACAACTAGGCATATGAGGACACACAAAATGATGAAAAAGATGAATAGAAGAATAAGAATTGATCAATGTGAATGATTCAGTTGTACCTACCAATATAGAGATGCTCATCTATATTAGAAATGATACAGCTAGAATTTTCAAGGGATTGATTTGATAGAGGAGGATGGGAATATTTGCCAATGTTACCAAGGAGAAATTATTATAGATCTATTACTTGTAAGACTTTTCAAGCTGATTTTTAATGTAACACATGATGGTATGCCTCATGATAGAACACCATGAGAAATTTAGTTGAAATACATAGAAATATGGATTCCTAATCCAATAAAAATTTGAAAATAATGCACCAATGATAAAAAATCATGATGATAATGTTGAAGAATGAATATGGATGGAATCCATAATAATACATAAGGAATTACCCAATGAACACATATAGATTGAGTCAAGGCATAATAGTGAAATTAAATAAATAGGCAAGCAAATAAACAAACAACTAATAAAAATCTGGAAAATAAAAACAATAGAAAGCATCTTAACCATAGAATTGCCCCAGTAGGGTGGATAGAGGATGAACAACTAGGGTTATATAGGACAAATATTTTTGGATTTTGAAAATTTTGAATGTTTTTAGAATTTTTAGATATTTTAACTCATTAGAGATTGAAAATATACCACTTGCAAAATGGTGAGAGCATTGACTTAGGTTTCTTACAAAATAGTGAGATTGTATGGAAAAGTGACTGAGCTAACCTTAATGTGAATCAAGCACAACCTACATAGTCATGTTTGGACCTCAAGTCATAGTAGTTTTTCTAACACAAAAGGTGGTGATAACCAACTAGGTCACAACAAATTCATAAATTTAGACCAAATGGTAAGGTAAATGATAATAGTAATGTCAAGCTGATGTGGTAATGCATGGTAAAGGTGTTGTTCCTAATTTTACCATAGGTGATTATAATTAGGAAAAAATAGCATAGGTTTGTGCCACTAATTTAACCATAGGCAATTATAATTAGTAACACAAGGTGGAACACAGATTTACCCAAAGGTGGTTATAATCAATGGCACCAGTCAAATGTAAATGAATGATAATTTACCAGATCTACTTTCACATAACTTTCATTGACTATCATTTGAACATGGAACTTTGAAACTACTAAAACTAGATCAAAATCCCTTCATAAAAAGTGTGGGAAAAACCAAAGGAACCAAGATTAAAATAGGTTGGGTAAGATGGCTAAAAGTAGGTTTTGGTCTAATAGGAATGGTATGGTAAAATGACATATGGTATGGCATTGTTTAGGATGTTGATGACATGAAAATTGGATAAAATGGTAAGAGGATTGCCCCCAAGTAATAAGGCAAATATTAGGGAATGAAATAATGGCAAAGAAAATGGCAAATGTTTTTGGACAAGGTATATGATTCTATTGTTCCTACTAATGTGGATATGCACATCCTGATCAACATTTAATATAACTAAAATAGTCAATCATGTAAATTAATAGCCCACACCTCTTCTAAATAGTTGATTTATCAATAACCTATTGCAAATTTGGACTCCAATAATGTTGTTTTGAAATTTATTGGGCATTGATTCTATTTCCTTTAAACATCAAGACAAGGTATCTTTGTAGCATCTATAAAGAAAAGTGTGGCTAGGGATGGTAAATATGAATAAACAATGGATGATAGGTCTAATTTGGAAATTTATAGATGGATGATAATGGAATGTATAATGGTTGGGAAATAAATGAAGATCGAGAATTTTAGGCACACACAATGTTTTTTGATTCTGTATTCAACATAATTTTGGTTGTGGTGGGGTAGAGAACTTTTGAATATTCTCTCAATAAGATCAAAAATTATTATATTATTTGGGCCTAAGAATAACTACCATATAATTAGGTTATATATTGGAATATGTATTGATTTCATCTTTTCTAATATCTTCATAAAAAATTGAAGAAATTTTGTGCTCGACTATTGGCACCTCGAAAAGGTTTACACCAATGAATTTATGTTGACTATCTCATAATTCCTTCAAGAAGGTTTCACTAAGGAACATTGAATTTTGAATTTGACTATCTTCTAACACCTCCAAAAATGTTTCAATAGAAGATGTGGAGTTTAAAATTTGATTATCCCCAAACACCTCTGAAAAGGTTTCACTAGAAGATTATTCTTCTTCTACATGAATGTGGTCTTGACCCCCATGATATTCTACAACTGATATGTTTCCATGGATAAATTTCCACAAGGTGTGATTCTTTCAGTCCCAATCGACACTTGTGGGAGGTGGAAGGTCAATATAATGGCTAGGTTGGTTAGTGGTAATGGCATGTCGAATAGTAATGGAATAGGGAGAGGCCGTATAATCTTTGTATAATATATTAGGAGAACTTATGTTCATGTTGAAATAATCATCTTAAAAAACTATATAAAGATCAAAAATATATTTAAATTGATCTGTAAGGAATGCATAACCAATATTGTAATAACCATGAATGATTAGACTTATTTTCCTAGATTAGACTTATTTGGAACACTCTAAACCTAGAGTTTGGTATTCTAGAATATTGGTAGGGGTATTCTAAAGTTAGGAATGATTAGAAATGGATGAAAAATGATCTGTGGTTGGATAATGATAAGGCATTATGGAACTTGGTTGTTCACACAAACTAAAGGATGAGGTCGTAGAATATAAATAGTAGGGTGTTATGAAGCTTGGTTATTTGCACAAGCCAAATGATGAGATCTTGGTATGTTAATCCTTGGACATTGTGGATCTTGGTGTCTCAAACAATCTGAAGGAGGATTAATGGTATAAGTGGGGGATCAGGTGATAATGAAAGGATGAGTATCATATATCAACTAGTGTGAAGATGATATTACCAAACACATTGCTTGACTTTGTTCCCTAGATTGAGGATTGTAAGGAGGATATGGGTCTGTCTCACAAACCACTTCTTCACCATAGGGGTCTTAATAAAAATAAATTTATGCAACCATTCTATCATGAATTGGATAGTACGTAACTCCACCATAAGTTTATCTAGACATATCCACATCAATAATGAAATCTCCACAAAATACCTAGAGTTTTACAAAATCTGAAAATGATGTCCAAAGGAAAAATGGATCAAACTGGGTCTAACTTGGTCTAAGGGAGTTATATCTCCAAAATGGTTTTTGATAAAACTTGTATAAAATAGTCTAATGTCAAATGTTTAAATTCAAATGTCTCTCACAAAAGATCAAGCAGATGAATAAAAACTAGAATGCCAAACTCTAGGTCCAGAGTGTTCCAAATAAGTCTAATCTAGGAAAATAAAAGTTGTCTTTTGGCCAAATGTGGCATCAAAATCTAGACTTTAAACAAAGGTGATATTTTAATCTAACAAATTTGGAACACTTTAGCATAAACTAGGCATATG
Organism: Torreya grandis; assembly: GCA_037957365.1. NCBI lineage: Eukaryota > Viridiplantae > Streptophyta > Pinopsida > Cupressales > Taxaceae > Torreya > Torreya grandis. Next base: position 3,144,632 of record JARHVA010000465.1, on the reverse strand, counting down.
ACATTCAAACATGAACTTAGTCAATTGGCATAAGTCATGAGGCAAAAGGCTTACAAAAGATAGGTTATTTTATCCCAAATAAAGGCACAAACAAATAGTTTTCAAATTGGGTAAATAATTAACCTAAGTTACATGACCCAAAAGAGAAATATTTGTATATAAACCCAAATTTCACAAGGCATAAACAAAAAATAAATGTATGGACTCAAACTTTAAGGTTAAATAAAAACTCAGCTTAGAAAAACAAAGTTTTTTGATCAAACAAGTTAAATAAAATTTAATGACATAATGGCACTAGACAAAATCCAAAAGGCATACATGGCTTTGGTTTTGAATTGCAAATTGACATACGATAATAAGTCATTCAAATAATTTGAACAATGTAATGACATTATCATGCTCTAAAGATGCGATCGATAGTTGTTTCAAGACTCAAAAGTACAAAACTTGGAATGATTTGGGAAGCATAATGTTACCATTTCAAACATATGACACACACATAAAAGTTTTGATAAACTATTAAGGCAAAAGTGTGATGGAAATTAGACATAATAATGCCTCTTTAAACAAAGGAGTGATGTATATACAAGACTCATTTGTACATGGTATAATAAATAAAATAGACAGTTTGACTCAAAATCATGCAATAAAAGGATAAAATGATATAAAACACCTAAGTATAACATCCTAAATCCTAACAAGGTGGCATAATATTATCAATATTATGTCTGTGGTAAGTGGGGTTGACTAAAATCTATAAGTTTTGAACGTCTAGATGGTCTTATGATTAACACTAGAGATATCTCACATCAAATGAGTTCATACCAATTAACTTAATATTCAAGGGTCTATTCCTTTTCATATAGATTCCATCTATGTAATTATTAGTGGAATCCCCTGATTATCCAACCATAACTCATGTTTTCATTATGAAAGGAGAGGTTATCCACTCAACTCCCTAGCTCTCATAGTATACATGCCCTGATTTATATACCTTACCATGGAGCGGGGTTGGTACGATGTTGGGAGATGAAACCCCAAGTCAATGCACCCCTAGATAACTTGTGAGGGATAATTGAGCTCCTACTCACAAACCAAAATTACATGAAATAAATGACTAAGTGAAAAGACTTTAGAGGTTGCTTTCAGATCACCTAAACCATATGGGTTTTGGGGAGAGCCTAGACAACATTCTTTCCACACCTTGGACTAGGAAAAAATTGTAATTAAAAAGGTGTTTTTGGTCACCCAATTTACCTATATGGGATGAGGGGAGATCATACATGCACTCTTCATTTTTCACAAACAAACAAACAAGTAATAAACACTTTCAAGAATTTGAAATCTAAGTGGATGTTTATTTTATACACCAAATGAAATGTTTGATTACAATTTCAACCTTTTGGATTGAATTAAAAACTTCTAATAACTTTCACAAAAAAAACTAAGCATAAACACCTATGTTCCTTTTAAGCACCAAATGGAAATGTTCAAGACTTAACCAATCTTTTTAGGCACTAAAATGAAATGTTCAAAACCTAGTAATTGCAAATTTAAGTTCTTTTCCCACCTTGATCTTGAAAAAATTATAGGGTTTTCTTGTTTATTTTTAAAATTATATTCCTAAAATTTATCTCAATAAAACACAAAAATTAATATTAAACTATGAAAACATGCAAAGCAACAAGTTAGAAGGCTAAAAATAAAACCAAACACATAAAACATAAAAACAATAGTCGGTATTTTGATCATAAATTTTGAAATATGTATCAGTTTGCCACAAAATTTTGGAAGGTTGTAAATAAATCCAAGACACATAATTATAAAAAAATCAGATAAAAAAAGTTAAAAAAAAAATTATTAGCTCTGTACTGGCCATTTTTAAATAGAAAAACAGTAAACAAAAGTGACAGTTACTAAAATGACCATAAATACTAAAATATAGAGAGTTTTGTTTTGAAATTTTCATATAATATTAATAAAGTATTTAATTATAATCCTAAAAAAATTTATAAAAAAATATTTATTACATGAATAATTATTAATTATTTATAGATTGTTTTTATTTTAGCAAATCAAAAATAAAAACATAATTAGCAACTAAGAACAAAATAATTTCATGGGTTGCGTACTCATAAGGAGTTCCACCAGGAATGATATTATGTGAAAAAGGAATACAAGAAGGGATATTAGTATTGTGTTAGCCAATGAAATTAAATCCAAATAAACACACTAATAAAACTAACATCTCTAGCATAGACATTAGGGAGAGCTTAGTAACAAACAAACACATGAAAACACAACAAAAACATAAAATAAATACTCTTTTAGCTTCTTTGGAGATTCAAAATATATTTTTGAAGTGTATTTCTCAGTTTGTGCATAAAAAAGTCTTTGAAAACGAATCCTTCTTTGCTCTTTCTCTCCTTGGAACCTTGTCTTGGCTTGATTTGGCATAAGATTTTAGCATGGTAATTTTATTTGCATGAGACTTATGGCATAAATCCTTCATAATAAATCTACAATATCCAAGCTTAGAAATGAAGAGGTATGGCCTTGTATTTATATAAAATGGATTTAAATCTCATTCAAGTGTAGTTAAAGTTGAGTTAAGGCTTGGAATGGGTTCATACCTAACCTAGGTGAGTCAAATCTAACCCCAGTTGAGTTAGGGCCATGTGGAGAGATATAGGTCAAAATGATTATGTCTCTCACCTACTTTTGATATTTTACAAGTGGATTGACAAGTCATGGAAGATATTATTGGTTACATTTATGAATTTTCAAAAATATAAATTTATTAATTATCCATGATCCACTTGGCCACTTGCCATGAGAGTTGGGGAATAAATGCAATTAATGAATTTAGAAAATAGGAAATTCTAAAAGCTATGCATTTTAAATATTTATGTGATGTCATGATGATGTCATCATATCTAGATTTATGAATTTATAAAAATATAAATTCATTAATTAGCCATGAAATTTTCAAATATATGTTTAATTGGGTTTAATCAATTAAAAAAATTTGATCAGGGTAATTGCATTTTCTAAATTCATGTAAGGTTATCCCTCACCCTTGGTCAAGAATGTCAATTTTCTAGGTTACAATTTGATTGGGTATGAATCCATGAGAGGTTATTATTTCATACAATAGGATACCCCAATTAGGGATGTCTCAATGTGATTTTGAGCCTTGATGAATGATGCACAAGCAAATTTGGGACATTCAGTGATTCCTAGGCTTTATTTGCAAAGATTGGGAGAAAATGATCTGAAGTTCAATCGAAGGCTAGTTGTAGCCAAATTTAGGTGTCTAAAAGTATCATGTTTATCCTAAAACATTTTGTTTATTAACCCCATCAAAAAAAATTCTAAAGGTTCATTATTACAAACATATTAATATTAATTATGCCACCAAGAGAAATGTTTCAAGAATAACAAATTAATATTTTCTATTGTGTAAAGTGGATAACCTCCAAGCATATTTTGTCATTCATAAATGTATGCTCTATTGGGTCATTCAAGATTTGTATTTAATAAATAAGGAAAGAGGTCCAAAGCACTACGATCAACTTAGTTCATTAGCTATGAAAACCTTGCTTAATGATGAAATGTCTAAGCTTAAGAGGAAATTTGATGAACTAGGGAAGGAAGTGGCTACTTCCAAGAGTAGAGTTAATAGTTTGAAGTTGAGATGGAAAATATTAGAATCAACATAGATAAATTTAATATGTTGAGTGTGGTTTCTATATATAACTATGTGAAATACTTGGATAACTTCTAGGATTCATTGATCAAGAGGAAAGTCGAGTTGTTGGGCCCAAGTCAGAAAGGCACAAGCAAACACACTAGGGGTACTAAAAAAATGGTCACTAAATGGAAAATTCAATAACTTGATGCACTGATTAACCATCTTAAAATCATGAAAGAGGGATGAAATATAGCCTTGAATATGGATAATGTGACTTTACTAACATTTGATCTAGTTGGCATTGTGGAAGTTTTGTTATCAATTTTCTTTTTGTTCTCTCTTTTTTTTTTTTTTTCCAACTAGTTGTGGTATGGTTTTTCTTTAGTATAGCCTAGGAGGCTTATATTATGTTTAGCCTTAATGGTCAATTCTCTTTTTTTCTGTATCACATTGAAATAGGGGGGGAAATGCAAGATAATGGGGGACAAAATAAGGGGTATAAAGAGACACTTTTTTAAAAAAAAATTACAATAGTTGAACTTGGAGAGAATGTTAGAGACATTTAGAAAAGCATTTGAAAATGATGTAAGAATATTAATTGTGTAATTTTGAATTTAGTTTCTAAATATATAATTTTTTTCAATACCTAGATGATAAAAGTGTCTAAAATAGATGAATTTATAACAATAGCTTGACACTTTTTTGTGAAAAGATAAGGAGACTGCATGTGTACAGACACACTTTTTTTGAGAAAATGAATGAATTGATGTATAAATCTTCATATACTAATAAATTAAATTTTGAATATAGATTAGGATATTTTTGAATAATTTTTTAATGTATATATATTTTTAATAATTTTACAAGTCAAGATAACTAAAAAATTAGAACTGCAAGTGTATGAACACAACTTTTTTACCTTAACTTCATGAAAATAATTTTATTTTTATTTTTTAAAATAAGAGTGGATGATGCATAGTTTGGTCAAGTATAAGTTTTATAAAATTTTGATCAACAGTCAAAAAGTTATAAAAGTATTTTTAATGATATGTATATAGTCCATAATGAGGTAAGTCATGTAGAAACTAAGTAATAATTATAAATAATATATTAACAATTAAAAATTAATATATTCAAAAACTAAGATTTGCCCTCTACAAACCCATATAATTTTTTTTAATTATTAAATTTGCCTAATCATATGTGTTGATAAAGAGTAAAAAGAGTCCTAAATCTTCTAAAAAACATGTGGGTTGCTCCATGACTGGCTTTTGGATAAGTTCAGACCTCCCCAAGCATAGAACCAAAGAAATTTTGGATGGAAAGCTAAAAGTTTATATTAATTCCTTTTTTGATCTTATAAAGGGAATACGCCCTTTACAAAGGGTGTACACCCTTTATAGGAAAATAAAAGCCATTAAATGTTTTTTCCCCATTTTGATCTACCTTCTAACAGGATGTGTGTGCTTTATTATTTATTAATTTCTCTTATTTTCCCACAATTTCACTCATTAATTTTTCATTTTACAAAGTTTAAACTAGTTTTTTTATGATGAAACTCTACAAATTTTTCATTTACTTTGTTTCTATTACTATAAATTCATCAATTTATACTCTAGATGTTGACTTATTTGAATAAATATAAATAATGGGATCAGGTCATCATCATAAAAGGCCAATTAAAGAATTAACAAATGAGGAAATTGAAGTGAAGAGAGAAACTAAAGAAAAAGACAAGTAGATAGGAGAACATCCATAAGAGTTTTTGGGCAAGTGGAGGTATGTCCTCTACACCAAGTAATATTTCAAATGAAAATAACATGCCCAATTCCATTGAATTTAATTTAGATATGTCTTCAAATGATATAAGAGAATAAAATCAATCATCATTGAATGATGAAATGATAAATGTAGAACATGTAACTAATGAATTTGTATTGAGTGATGAAACATATGAAGAAACACAATATAATGAAACATCCATCTATAATAAAAATTTTAAGCATGGTGATAATCAACATCAACTAATGAACCCAATTCATGCATCTTCTAATGAAGAGGAATTCAATTTGCCTATAGGTTCAAATGTACATAGTAAACCCTCTACTATCCCTACTATGGTTGAAATAGTATCACCATCAAATTTAATACAAAATATATCTTCTACACCCGCACCTCCAAGGATAATGTAACAAATACCAAGGTACTTAGTTGAAATAGATGAGAAAGTAATAGATCCTATGGAAGGTAAAATTTTAATAAGAGAATTTCAACGTCGATCTCAATGTGTATGAGATTATTTATTTGATCAAAAAATCCATACACAATGATGTCAACTATCTGTTCAATTAATGGAAATATAAAAAATGTGCCCTATGATGCATAATTTAGGGTTAAGAACTAGCAATATGGAGGCAAGAAATAATTAAATAGTAAAGAATCTATTTAATGTAATAGGCAATAGAACTCAAAACAAATATAGTAATGTGGCAAGACAAGAATTAATGGAATCTATAGTGAGTAAGTCAACATCTAAAGCTTGATTTCTTAGTCAAACAAGTAAATCCTTTAACTTAAATAGAAAATCTCTAATAAATGCCATAAAAATAAGAACAAGGCTTGATGACCCTTTACTCAAAGATTGTTAGGCATTTAGTGCTAGAATCTCATGAAAAGATAAGGTATTAGTTGAAGGAATAAGACATTTGATTGAATTTTATTGGCATGACAACACAATGGTCTTATATAATGTAAAAGACATTAAAATAATAAAATATTTAAAAAACCATGAGTCACATGCAAAAAAGTTTATTCAAAAAACTATAAGCCACTACAAAACGTTTCTTGGACATGACCCAAATAGAATTATATAAAAAAGTTTATTGGAAAATTTAATGGCCAATTAATAATTATCCCAAGGTCATTTGAGATGTGCAAGTATTTGTATGTTAAAATTAACCAAACACACACCACATGTTGTAGGATCCATGTTGAATTTTTCCATGTATTTTGATGTTTTTTTATCATATATGTTGTACTTTACATACTGATGATATTATACATGAATGTATATTGGATTTTCCATCTAAAACATCAAGAGAATTCATCCCCAAATATTTTTTGTCAAAGACTTGAGGGATAGTTTTTTTTCCAAAGAATGTTTAGATTGAATATGTAACATTTGTGGTGGTTTGTCAAAATTGACCAGATATATAACTGAATAAATTTCACATGAATTTGGAAAAAAACTAGTTGATTTTAAGAAGTATAAATCTGTAAAGTATGTGTTAAAATATAAAAATTAGTCATCTAGATGTGAGTTGGTTATGACCAAAGTTCATGTATCTAATTTAATGTTTGAATTCAAGAACATTATCTACCAATATGGAAGACACACACACACAAAGTAAAATGGTTAGATAATCAATTCAAGATATTCAATGACAACTTCCTAGTTGGCACCATTATTTTGATTTTGGAATTTATTGAGAATTAAACACTACAACCATAGAATGAGGTTGAATCCCAATACTATAATTCAATTCAAGTTAGATTTTTTGTGCATATTACATTTAGACATGCAATTGATAGCACAAATAATAATAGAAATATTTTGAGGGATTATCTCTTTTATATGAGCAATGATAGATCATATTCTATAGAGTTTATCCAAGGTTGTTTTGAAATAATTTATATAAATGTGAATATATGAGAAATAATGTCTAATACCCACTACATTTGGTCATATAATTGTGTAAAACAGTTTAAGAATTATTAAATGTTTTACTTGTTAAGTAGAATGCATTAATATAATGGGGTTTAACATTTTTGGAGCTTATTTGAGGTTTGTAATGGCAAAGGGGAACATGATGCTGTAGTTATATGTGTAAAAAGAGACCTTAAAAAAGAGAAGGGAAAACATAAGGATGGTGTTAATTTGATCAATGTTGCAAGTATTATGACTTGTGTAATGAAATATTTTTGTCATGGATTAGATAAATATTTTCATGTGCAAAAAATATTTTGGTTAATGGATGAAAAAATAAGGAAATGTGTGAATATTATAGTATATAACCTAGACCCAGTGTTTTCCACTCCATTCAAAGCTTAAATTCTAGTTCATGGACTATTTATACTAGGGATATGGCATGTTTTTGTTCAAGATGTATGGAATTTAATTGGAATGAATTTGAGTCAAACAAATGGGTTGATGAATGGTATTGTAGACCCATAACACCTATAGAGAGTAGCCATTCACTCTAATAATTTACGGATCATGAAATGATATCATCATTTGACTTTGAGCACATCTCAAATCTTGTGTAACCAGGTATAATTTATTCCTAATTTAAATGTAGCCTTAGTTTTATTAGTTATATCTTTACTTTTTCCTCTATGTTCTTACAATTTGATTATACTTTAAACATAGGGCATGTTTTTTTAGTAATTCCACTTGAGGATAATGATGAGGGAACAGACTACTACTTGTGTCATTGTGTAAAAGCAAAAAAAGCCACAAATTTCATGGATGGAGAAGAGATAATTTATCTCAATGAACCTGTAGTGGTTACAGGAACTTGGCTGCATAGGTACTATTATAAAAAATTAAAATTATTGTTATTAGAGGACTTTAAAACACACATGGTGGTTTTTCATTATTCAAATCTAGTTAGAGCTAAAAATATTCAAATGATTGAATATCATGGAAATCCTCACAACAAAACTTTGTGGAAAGTTTGTGAAACTAGATGAAGTGATTATTGAAACACATAAAAATAGATCTGATCTTAAAGGTACATTAGATTGAGTTGGTAATATTAGTATTCAATTCATCTAGCATTTCAAATTAATAGTTAACTTATTTGATTTACTATATTTTAATTTTGAATTATTTTATCATTATGTAAATATTTATGTTTAAAATTTTTAATATCAATTTTAATGGAGGTTCGTGGCACCAGATGAGCTTCCACCTTCACATAGTTGGTGTTGTGAGTAGAGAAGATTATCTTCTTGAAACAAAGAGAATCTTAAAAATAATACAATCTATAGAGTTTGATCAAGTTTAGTCCTATATTGTAATGTAGGAATATGATCATAGTTATATAGTCCTAATGCCTATAGGAAGAATTTTTACAAATCTTAATGTTCATTTTTTTTTTTGTATTTTAACTCTTGGAACATTAGTTTTATTTCTAAATAGTTTTCCAAAAGATGTGTATGGTACTCTAGCTTTAGTTCATGAAAGTTGTGGCTTTTTATTTTTTAAGGTGCTAAAAAATACCTATGTTTGTTGTATATGAGGATTTTTTCTATCTATATTCTTGTTAATTCATTTCCACAACAAAGTTTCATTCTTACTCAAAGGTTTTAGGTATGAATATTTATAATTTCAAAAGTTATTAAGTTTGAATCTCTGAGCCATATGCCATATTTGATTCTTTACTTGTTCTAGTTATCTTAGGTATCCAACATGTTTTTTAATCCCAATCTATAGAAACAAATGTGAAATAATCATAGATTTGAAACACATGTAATCATCATCAATCCATATAAAATGATATCATTAACCTCACAACTCATGCAAGGGTGTGGTATGGTTCTATAAATGAGGAAAGATAAGACCAAATAAATAATGATGAAAGTACACTTATAAACAAATCAAATATCTAAGTGTGAATGTTATATAGATATGCAACAAATCATAACTAATGCAAGTATCTCCTTTGATTAACTTTATACCTATTTTTAGACCTCTTCTCTATGCTTTTAGCCTTCATGGATCCCTAATATTGCTTGTTGATATAAATTGAGGCTCCTCTCAAAACTTTATTGATAAACAAAATAGACATTTTACTGAGGATGTTGTCAATTTCAAAATCTTAAAACCCTTCTTCTCTTTACTCTACACTCTCTTCACTTATGGTCTCTTGTAACCAAACTTGCTCTCTTACACTCACTAGGTGTATTCGTAAGGACTATCACCTCCCTTAAGACTATTTGAACTCAAAAAAGAACATCTCTAACTTTCTTCAGACTAATAATCACTTCCCAAGGTTATTATAACGTACACACAAGTTATCACTCACACTTATGACATCAAACATACAAAAGAATACAAAATAGGGTTACCTTGGTCTAATGGCAGACCTAATTCATTGAGTTCCTTCTTAAACTTCTTTTCCAAGCATCTCAAAACACTTAAAAAACCCTAAATACTTCACAAACAACCATCTCCATGTTCACCAACACCTTCTCACATACTTACACTTTTTATAACCCTATACATGGGTTTATCAAGTTTTTAAAGTGTGCATATAAGACTTTAGACCTTTAAAATCTAATAAATTTCTATTTAGACCTCCTTTTAACCTAAAATAACTTTACACAATTATAAAACATCCTACCCAAGCTACCTTTCAAATTCTAGGTCATTTGGCTAACTGTATCAAAATATATAGATCTAGGTTCCTACACCCAGGCTGAGAGCATTCAAAAATCCCTATTTTAAATTTTGAGGAAATTATTGGAGATCCAATGCTTGGATATTCTTGCTATCACCATTTACCAACTTTGTTTAAAGTTCTTAAGCCTTGAAAATGTCTAAACAACATAAACCAACTCTTTTATTCTATGACTTATATAAATTATGTGATGCAAATGATCTTCACAAAGCACATTTGAATATAATATTAAAATTTAAATACATTTTTAACACGTGATGAAAGTTCACTCAGTTTGCATACTCAGATATGAGAAGATTATCTTAAGGAATGCATCTATTCAACTATATATTTTAGTCTTAGGGTTTAATAGAGAGTGGATAATGACCATTTTATCCTTAAAACAACCATACTGACATGTTTGAAAAAACTTTTTATCAATTGGTATAATGAGGTGCAAGATACACCCCCACTGACCAAATTTTGGTCACCTTAAAGATATTTGGTAGTGATAGAAAAAAGTTGTCATTTTTTTTATTGTCCTAAGTGTGAAATAATACTCTTCAAGGTGCTTATATGACTCACACATACAATTTTAGGAGCTGACAACTCATCTCTATCCCTCATGTTTCTCCTGCAACATGTGATAGAAGTTCGAATAGTTTACACAGTTAAGGATGAGAAGATTCTATTAAGGGATGCATTTGGTCAACTATGACTTTCATTCTTAGGGTATGATGGATTAGATAATGGTAATTATAAAATTAAAATAGCTATCCTAAAATGTTCATGAAAATTGTTCATTAATTGGGCTAATGAGGTGCAATATACGCCCCTACTAGTCAACTTGTAGTCACTTAAGTAATATTCATATATGATATAAAATAAATTACCATGCCTTTCTCATCTTAATTGGAGATAATACTCATGGAGGTGATAATACAACTCACCTATACAATTTTAGGATTTGATGGCTTGTTTCTATCCCTCACGATTCTCCTATAAAGTGTGATAGAAGTTTGCTCAGTTTACGTACTCAGGGACAAGAATATTATCTTAAGGAATGCATCTAACCAACTAAAAGTTTTGATCTTGAGGATAAAATAAGAATGGATAATAGTTTTTCTAGCCTTAAAATGGCCATCATAATATGCCTATGAAAATAGTTCATTTATTGGTCTAATGAGGTACAAGATACACCCCCCACTAACCAAAATTTAGTCATTTAAGAAACATCTAGATATGATAGAAAACTAGTTATCATGTCTCACACATCTTAAGTGGGAGATAATAATATTAAGGGTTATTAGGTGACTCACCCATGGAATATTAGTAGCTCATGACTTGTCTTTAGTCCTCATGGTTCTCCTACAATGTGCACTAGAAATTTGATCAGTTTACACACTTAGGGATGAGAAGATTCTCGTAAGGGATGTGTTTGGTAAACTATAAATTTTAATCTTAGGGTTTGATATAGATTGGATAATGGTTTTTATAGCCTTAAAATTCCCATCTATATATTTTCACATAGATAGTTCATCGATTGGGAAAACAATCTAGAAGATTTTCCCCACTAATTAGATTTTGGTCCTTTACGAGAGATTTATTTATGGGATAAATCTATTTTTATTATCTTTATTGCATCAAGTTAGATATAATCCTATTTGGGTTACTTAGAATAATTCTATATGCAATTTTAGGAGCTGATGGCTCATATCTAGACCTCATAGTTCTCCTACAATGTGCGATTGAATTTCACTCAGTTTACACACTCAAGGATGAGATGCTTCTCTTAAGGTATGTTTCTGATCAACTACAACTTTTGATCTCAGGGCTAGAGAAAGATTAGATAATTTTTTTTATATCCTAAATCACACATATAGATGTGTTTTCATAGATATTTCATTTATTTAGATAACAAGCCACAAGATATGCCCTATACGAACAAGCTTTTGGTCCTTTGAAAGAGATTTGGTTGTGAGATATATGGTTGCCATATCTCTCTCACATCAAGTTAGAAATAATATTCCTTGGGTTAATTAGATTAATAGTTGATGTAAGTTTATGATATATCAATTCATCTCTAGTCCTCATGGTTTTCCTAAAATTCACAACTGAAGTTGGCTCAATTTATACACTGAAGGATGAGATGTTTCTCTTAAGGGATGCATTCAATCAACTATAGATTTTAGTACCAAGGCCCAATGGAGACTGGATAATAGTTTTTATAGTTTAAAATAACCATACAAATGTTTCCACTATATGGATCATCTATTGGGATAAATATCCATGATATATTCCCTCTAGTGATAATATTTTGGTCCTTTACGAGAGATTTGACTATGATAAAAATTTGGTTGTCACATCTCACTCACATAAAGTTAGAGATAATCCTACCAGTGTTACTTAGATTAATCATATATGCAATTTTAGGAGCTAATTTATTTATCTATCTCTCATGGTTCTCCTAAAACATGAAGCCAAAGTTGTCTCAGTTTGCACACTCACAGATGAGATGCTTATCTTAAGGGATGCATCTGATCAACTGTAACTTTTGATCTTGGGGCATGATGGATACCAAATAATGGTCATTATAGCCTTAAAATTCCCATCTATACATGATCATATAAAAAAAATTATTGGGATAATGAGGCACAATATATGCTTCCCACTAACCAACTTTTGTTATGTTCTAAGGGATTCAACTCAAGAGAAAAATTGTTGCCATGTCTTTCTCATATTGAGTTAGAGAAAATAATCTAGGGTGTTCTTAGAGGACTTATCCATGAAAGTTTAAGATTTTTCATCTCATCTCTATCCCTCATGGTTATCCTAAAATTTGGGATTGAAGTTCACTCAGTTTTCCCACTCAGGGACTGAAGATGAGGCTCAAACCATAAAATGAAGAGCTCAAGAAAGTAAAGGAACAAATCATAAGAAATTTTATAAGGTTTTTAATGAAGGTAATGATGAATTTTTTAGTGTATAATGATATCATCTAGGTCTATATATGAGTATGATAATCTGTAGTAAACAATGTTATAAATATTTGAAATGAAATGAATAAAAATTATGATTTTGTGTGTATAGCCTCTTGTGAGTGTGTATAAGAAGTTGTTGGTGAGTGTCTATACCTATCTTAGGACTTTAAAAGAGTTAATATATAATTTCATTGATATAAATAAGGTCTTTCAATCATTATAACCCATTAATAATCCATAGGGGGTGATTTACTTATTTATTTAAGCTCTTGGGTCAGGGACTATGTAAAACCTTGCATAGGGTTTTAGGCTTGTTAAAAACATTAAAATTTTTATTTTAACCAAAAAAATGATATGAAATTTATATGGGACATATATAACACATTTAGAGACATTTTTTAGGCTATTTTAATTTATGAGAGTATTTTCCAAAAAAATTGAGTTTTAGGGTCTATAAACTTGTCTAAACATAGTTGATAAACCCTATTAACCTAAGTTATGTTGATTTCAAGAGCATGAAGGTTAATAAATGTTTTTTATAATTATAAGTGGATTTTTACAATGTGATGTGATTGATTTTTATGCTTTAAGTAATTTTAAGAGGAAGAAATAGTGTAACCCTTGTGGACAGGTCTGTCAATAAGCCTAAAGAAGCCTTGTTTTTGTTCTTTTTGTGTCATAGCAAGAAAAAAAGGGTAGTGAATTTTGTATTGAGTAAAATTAGTCATATCAAGGACCAATGAACCTATTTAAAATCTTAAGAAATATATTGGTCTTTTAAAAACATTATAACAAGGTGATAAACCTTAAGCATAGGCCTAGTCACAACATTAAAATTCATAATGAAATAGTTTGGTGGTTCTCAATATTAAGTTGAACATATATCTATAATTTAAAAATGAGAGGAATCCACTATAGAGATTAACATAAATATTATTTTCATATAAGACACAATCAAATTCTAAATGGATGACAACGCCAGGATATATAGAATCCAAATTGAGGGTCCATAGTCTCGCAAAGCCTTAGTATGAATTGAGGTCTTTGAATATTAATGTTATAACTAGGAATAAATAACTTTTAAAGTGTATAATGTTTTTATTTTAAATTATTATCCCACATTTCTCATGTATCACCTCATCAAATTCATTATGTTGCTAAAATACAAAGACATTTTCTAGCAAGATGATGTAAATAATAAAATATAGTCTCAGTACTTGGAAATGTTATTCTCAACAATTTTACATTTAGAAGCATCTTATCAAATAATAACCAGGTCCTACACAAGAATTTCATTACATAATTGACATTAAAGTTCATATATATGAATATGATGAATCCCTCATATGATATGTTATTGCACATTATAACATCCCTCCCTTATAGAAAATTTTTTACTCATACTACCCATGCATATTTTGGAGAAACTAGTGAATTTGATATGCAAGTCCAAATTGATATGTAATGAAATGTAAATAAAACAATTAAATAGTAAATATCACATGTAAATGTATATGAAGCACCTAACTTAGATCAAAATGTTAATTTTTTTGGCCCCATATGAAGTAATAATGATCACTAACCAATAATATGTGTAAACATTAAATGATCAAAATAGAAAATACACATAGGTAAAGGAAGCTTATTTGTCAAATAGTATGTATGTGTATATGCAAAGTTATATGTCATAATGATATAAATAGTAGGACATATATCAAGAAAAAATGTAGACCATAACATATACATATATAAAATGTGTCATATAGGTAAACAATGTGGGCCATATCGGTATACAACATCAATTATGCCTACAACTACACCCCAAACATAACAACTCACTCTCTTACTCTTCATTGCCTCAAAAAAGTTGTGATTTATTGCCATATATGTATATCTAAGGGTGTTGGATGCCTCAATATGAGGAGAGACTCTCCTCTTATCATTTGAGTCATCAAATATTTGATCCAAATCATCTAAAAATTATCATGTTTGCACAACTAATGAAATATAAAATTTAATGCATTAAAATTATATATTGAAAATGATTATTTTTTCATGAATAAATTTTTACAAAATGATTCTAGACTCACCATATTCCACATAAATAGTTGTCTAGGGATACGAGATCACATATACACCCGTGATGGAGAATCCTATGGAGTATACATATATCATTAGATATAGATGTGTATACATTTATTTAAATATGAAATAGAATATAATTACTTGAAGCTAAAAATAATTTTATTGTGTTCTTATCAAACTCTATCTCTAAATCATGACCTATTACATATATTATGGATCATCATATGTAATCACAACACCAATAAAATCTTGTTATCATCTATGAGGGGTGCACATAACATCCCTCTTCATCTATAAAACCAATAAATAGATAATGTGTGAATCCAATGAACATGATAAAAAATCTATTATTATAATATATATCTTAAAACATAGTTTTTATTAAAGAGACAATAAATATACATGAATAAATATGCAATTTGAAAGTTTCTAAACTTGAGTATAGGGTACACTAGCACTAATTGTAGCCTCTATAATAGAATCAAGGCTTGATGAGCTATCCAAAATACCCTTAATCATCTATACAAACAAAAAATAAAAAATTTAGTCAAATAAATTATTCAATTAAGTAAACACATACTAGGAAAAAAATTAATATTCTTTTAAAAACATAAACAAACTATAATTAATATAAAAAATGTGTATCAAATACAGATGGTGAAGTAGATCACTCCTACACAATAGGTTGGTGTGTCCTGAGAGGAGTTAGTGAAACTAATACAACTACCATAGTGTATGGCATGCTAGCGTCATGTTCTACTAAAGCATATATAAGTGATGTATGCTCTGGCATGCTAGTCTCCTAAGGTCCTAAAGTAACCATGGAAGGAATACAATCAGGCCTCTTGATGTCTTGAGGTACTAAAAGAGTTGTAGATGGAATATAATGATAAGTATTAGTGTCTTGAGATGTTGAATTAATTATATATAACATAAACTATTAGGTAATAGTACATTGCACAAATGTAGGTCTATTCTCTACAAATGTAGTATGTGTATGTTGTACCTAAATAGGAGGTCCCATACACTTCCTCCCACATGATGTGCAATGATGTATAGGAACTATAGCATAATTAAAAAGAGGAAGAACACTATTACCAATACCACTACCATTAAAACCACTAGCACCAATACCACTACCACTAACACCAATAGCACCACTACCACTAGAACCAATACCACTACTAGACGTCTCACCACTTATAGGTTGAGTAGAATTCCTCAATGTATGCATACCACAGTCAATCATAATTTGTGATAAACTTGTAATCACCTCAAGGGTGTCCATTTATATGGTATGCTATAATATTTTATGGATAGAAGCATGTGTTATTGTCCTTTTATTTCTTTGAACTTGATAAGTATGTTTTTGGTCTCACTTGGCACCAGGTCTATCAAATGAAGACCCACATCCCCTACCTTAGGAGGCCTTCATGTCAAAATAATTTAAAATTACTTTCAACACAAACTCATAATAAATTTTCTCAAAAAATATAATATAACCTTATTATTATTGCATGGAGGATCATCAAACACCATCAACCACCTATTCCAAAATTTATTTCTTATCCCCTCATGAACACCCCAATCAATACATTTTTTTTTAAATTGTCAGTTATGGTTGGTTGGTTTCAAGCTTAACAAACAAATCACACACATATTTTTCTATTATTTTTCCTTAACATCATCATATGATAATTTATAAGAATAAAATTATTTTAGGACCTCTCTTTAATGTGACATTCCATCAAGTTGTGAAGTTACATTTTCCACTTCATTAAAAAAATTCTCTACTATATTGGTAAGTGAATTACATGCACTATCATCCGAGGAGTGATATAAACCAGTGATTATTATTTGTAATTTTTGATGTTTTACATTGTAGTTTTCATACAATTCATCTTATTCTTATGAAAAATAAAATTGTTCAAGGTCTTATTCTACATTTTATTCATGCAATGGGTCCATCATTCAATTGTGTATCTAGATTTATAGAAATACAAGTTTTTTTATGAAGTGCAAGAGAATATAATGCAAAACTAATTTCAAATCCCTACATGCATAAATAAATATAGATACAAATGAAAAATTTTAAATTTAAAAATCAACATACCTGAGATAGAAACTAAAATGCTAAATCCCATTAGTGGAATCCAAATCTGAAGTAGGCATGTTGACTATTAAACCCTTCAAAAAAATCTAAAAACCTCCAAACCTGTAAAAAAATCACTACAGGTTTAAGAAAATGGGTAAGAAATGGAAAAAATACAAATGTGTACACCCTAATAGATTTACAAAGGGTGTACACCCATTGAAAATGACATACACCCTTTAGGTTCAGATGTCAAACCTGAGGCATGGAGTTTAAAATAAAGGGCATGCACCCTTTTTCAAAGGGTGTATGATATTTTCAAAAAAAACTTTAAAAAGTTTAGGGATGTCACCTTTTTTATCCCCCAACTTTATGCATTGACCCAAGGTTGGGCTCCTATCAAAATTAAATTTTAGCCTATTAGTAAAAGGATTAAGAATTTAGTCCATGTTTGTCATATTATTCCTATCTTGTTCACAATGGTCATGTGCTCATTTTACACTAGTCTATATTAGTAATATTATCAACATTGGTCAATATGGATGTTTATGTTCTTTTATGATTTAATCATATGAAAATTTAAATATTAAAATATTAATAACCATCCTTTCAAATTTATGATCTTGTGACTAAATAGATTGTTTTTACGTAGTTTAAAAACATGATCCACTTAAAACATTTTAACTAATTGTGAATAATTATTTACAATAGGAAATAATGGATCTTGTGGGTAGTGATCCTTACAATATTTCATTTATTGAAGGTGCATTGGACTGTGAGAAAAGAGATGAGTGGTTTGTATAAATATACTATCTATCTAACTATCGCAATGACCTCTAGTTATTTCATTCCCTATCTGGGGAACATCAAGTGATTAAGATAGTGTTATATAAAAAATACATTTCATAGAATGTATTAAGTGTTCAAGTGGAGTAAATAAAAAATAATGCACATTCATGCCAAAATATTAAAATGATCTTGAACTTGTATTATATATAAAAATGTGCATGGTTCATTCATAAAATATCAAAAATATTTGTGTCATTATTATAGTTGGAAATTAGAACTGTATACAGATGGAGACACCAATAGAGTAGAAACCAATCAGATTATTTGTAACGAAATTACAATAAAATTAAAAATACTTTATCAATATGCATTCACTTCATCCATCACCCACTACTTGAATATGGATAAAGAATTAGAAAAATAATTTTTCATTCAAAAATAATTACATATATAAGGAGGCCATTAGCATCCAAGATATAAAAATAAACCTTTGTATCACACTTACATGAGCTAAGGGCATCTACAAAGGATAAAACTCTAGTGAATAAAGTTGAAAAGGAATTTTAAAAAAAATTGAATATTCAATATTTGAAGAAATTTAAATTTTCTTATTCATTGAAAAATCATTCAAGATTGGAGTTGAATGTCGACACCAAGATCCTTATAAATACTAGTATCGATCCCTCTATTTAACTAGTGTTTATAAATTGGACAGATCTATGTTATGCAATCATGTGCCTATTCAGTGGGAGGAAATATTACTTTTATTCAAAAATTCAATTGGTGATATCTTGGACATTGAGTTTGAGTATGAATTTTAGGATTTTGAGACTAACTTCTACATTATAAATGGAAAACATACCATTACAGCTCAAAATATTATCCTAGTAAACCATGATTTTGTTACTTTACATGATAGAGTAAAAAAAGGTTGGCTCATATTATTTATACCAAAGCCACAATAGAATAGATAATCAATATCTTCAAACAAAAAAACATGGGTTGTAAAAACATTTATTGACAGTTGTGTTAATGGTTGTTTTGGCACAACCATCAACTGTAGGTTTTTAAGGTCCTTATTATGGTCCCTAAGAGCAACTCCTAAAAGGATATTTATGAGAAATATTCCCAAAGTATCTTCTACCTGGTCTAGGTGCATTGATCTTCACTCAATGGATCGTTATGACCATTCTAATTCAAGGGCCCTATGTTGGTACTGGAGTATCTTAGACAAATCATTTTGAATGTGGATCTTACTACCATAAGAAATTAGTAGATATATTAAACATAAAAATATATCTAATTTAAAATATGTGTTCATTAGATATATGATTCAACAATGTAATAATAACAATAAACAAGAGCATGCAATCAAAATAAACATGTAATTATAGATTGAAACTCCAGATCTACTCTACAAATTAAATAAACAAGATTCATAAAGAAAAAATAAAAGAGAAAGGTAAAAGAGAGAAAAAACCTATGATTTTGAAGCAAAATCCATCCATTATGATTGTAAGCATCCATGAAATTAAACTCTCACCTGGCCAGTGTATGCACAACCATCAATGAAGCTGATACAAAATCTTGAGGAAGGAGAAAGTGAGAAGAAACAATAACACCACCACCATATTACATGCATAGGAAATGCTAACAAATCTACACCACTTCCATTAATTGATAATATCTTGAGTAACACAATGTTGGAATGACTACAACCTTCAGGTTTGAATTTCACTAGCATTATAATAGCAAGACAGAGAGGGAGAGATTACACTACGAATAAAAAGATAAAAATGATTGACTCAATATTTCTCCAAGGAGGAATGAAAAATCCAATGCCTTGTGCATCCAAAATTAACTAATTTATATCAAATATAATCTCCAAAAGGGAAGTTTCATGGAGTGTTCAGATCCTAAATTTCCTCTTCAACCACATTTTTATTCAAGTGAATGACAACTAAGCCTTGTCCCACATGTCCTTTTTGGACCCATACCTATACCCATGTGATGGGTGACTTTTTAAGTGTTCTCTGACCCATTTTGAGTCATAAATGGCCCACATTGATGGCCAAATATTCTCTCCCACATAAAACCCTTCTTAAATTGTATTTTTAATTTATTTTGGGAGACATACCCATGTGGGTGGGTAGGAATATATGGGTTGAAATGATATTTGTTGAAAATTAGTGAAGAATGGACATTATAATATTCTTACTTATATGGGTGATTTATGTACTCTATGATTACATTAAACCCAAAATAAAAATAATACTTCTTTTACAACCTACTAATAAAGCTCCAAAGTGGTCAAAATCATCTTTACAACAATAAATGGTGACCCTATTGGAAGATACTCCTTAGCATCTTAAGAATCTAGAATGTTAGTCTTTCATACCAAGATAACAAACATTAACTCCAAATAAATACTCAAGACAAAATCAAAATATGAAGGCACAAAATTCTTATTCAACATGTGACATACTAAGCTTCACTCTTGTCAAAGACCATATGTGTGTGTGATCAAGTTATTAATTCGTTTTGTTTGCATGCACACACAATATTTTATATTTGTATAAATGATTAAAACTTTTGAAAGGAAATATTTAGTTATTTTTCATGGGAGTAATGGCATGGGCATTGCTCTGCTACCAGATTTGTATCGATATCCCTAATAGAGATACCTCTGGTTCTACTCAAGGCCTTGATAGACTGCTAACCAGGTTGGAAATCCTAGGGTAGAGTTATATGAAACACCCTTTCAAGGAAAACTCATAATTTTGCATTTAGTATTAGTTTCATTTTATATTTTCTTTCTTTTTTACAAAATATTTTCAATTTTAATCCATTGAGGGCTGAGAACCATGCCATGGGTAAAATGAAATTCAGCAAGTTCATGATCATTAAAACAAATCTATACAATGTAGTACTTCATCAAATTTAGATATATATTAAGTGCATTTGATGACTTTAGATAAGAAAAGAAACATTTCTAAAATCCAAATATTATATTTGGAATCATAGGCCTTCAAAATTATGAAGATATAAAGGAACCATAGTAGTTTATGCAAGTATTTAAGTAAGACTATTATGTTAAGCTCTTTGAATGCCATTCATGTTACTAAATTTGCAAGCCTTCATTCATCATTAATTGATTAACAAGGTAAATTCAAGGCAAAAATGGAAGGACTAGACAAAACAAAACAAGAAAGGGAGACTAAACTAACAACAAGGGAAAGGCAAAAAGAAAACAAGAAAGAAAAGGAGAAGAGTATTTACATGCATGTTCAAACGATTACATGCTTGAACCAATTAGACACCTGATTTATCAAGATTATGAGAAGGGAAAATAAAACATCTACTTGCATATATATTATCCTTTATGATGGAAAGCATTATCCCATAAAGATATGTCTATGTTTTTTCATTCAAATTAAGCAAAACTCAATTGTAAAATTTAGCTAAGTGTTTGCATCTAATTTGTTGAAAGTATGAGGGATAGAGTTTACAAAATAGCTCAACCCACATATTGTTTTGTGGTGAAGGATAGGGATGGGTATTCATACATATCAGACTAATTAGAAGATCCAACCTTAAAGTGGCATGCTTTTTGTTGTGACTAGTAGATGAGTAATTTATCAGCTATTATTTGATGCAAATAGATGCCCTTATATCATATTCCTCGCTATCCTTGGCATCTAGAAGGCATGTGAATGGTTTAGATTCTTCCCATATTAGATACCTTTTGAATTTATCATTAGTAGATTAAGTATGTGGAGAGCTGGGTTGAATTAGATCACTCTCAGCTTGAACCTCCATTGGCATGACTTCTTCATTTAGGCCATAATGCTCATGACTTCCCATTTTTATAGCCTCTATTGTTGAGAGAAGCATTTGAGTACTATTAACTAATTTGGAGGTGAGGCTGAATTGAGGAAAGAGATCATCAAGTTTGAAGGGGAAAATGGTAATTTCACTTCACAACTTTAAGATTTTCACCTTTTAGCAAATTTTTTCATTGGGTAAAGATTTTGGAGCATGTAGTGCC